>CM068370.1:339663630-339969451 GCA_034769895.1 Magicicada septendecula | reverse complement strand
CTATACTACATTGTTTTACAATTGTATTGTCTTAAAAATTGGATACATGTGTTAAATTAATGCTAATGATAACATTGGTTTTATTAATATATAATTATTTAAGGTTTATTGACCGTATTCTATCTTTAACATACAATCTCTCCCTTTTATGTATGTGTGTTAGTTTCCCTTGGGTTTTATCTGTCTCCTCTTCATTCTTCCTCTTCTTCTTCTTCTTGGTTTGGTCCTCCTTTAGTTCTATGTCCATCATTGTTTTGTCAATCACATTTTCTTAAGTATTTTTGGGTTGTCGGCTTAATCATGTCAAAATATTTACATTTTAGTAAGTATGTTACGTGGTTCCCTTCTTTATGTTTATGTTTTTTGGCTCAATCACTTGGGTTGGGTAATGTCGTTGTACGTCATGTCAAAGTATTTACATTTTAATCATTTTTTACACATTTTATTTCATATGAAGTAACTTTTATATTAAGAATTATCTTTTTTATTACTGGTACGAGATTTGGCTTAATTGTATCGTTACGTAATGCCTCTCCTCTAAAATTGATCATTTTAATAAAATACTAGCATAGTGTTTTATGAAATTATCAGTTATAGATAACTTTTTTCCTTCTCTTCCTTGTTTGTTTCTCCATTCTCCATTTCTCTTCTTACTTAATTCACTCCATTTTATCTGGATCTGTTTTTATTTATTTCCATTGGTGCATATTCCCTCATACACAAATTTTTTTCTTCCCTAACTTTATATAGTAGCTGGTTTCTCCCATTACTACTCATTTTTCTGAGACTAGAGGCACATCTTCTCTACTCAGTTCATATAGATTGCTGGACTTTTCAACAGTCAATCTTAAATCTTTGTCATCTTGTGACTTGATAATAATAATAATATAATAATATAATTGGGATTGTCCACCTTGTGGTTTGTTTTTAGATCACTTTATCATTACTACTCATTCTTCCTTCCGCTATAACTTAACTATACACTATCATCTACTCATATACTATATTGAGAAATTTTATCTTTATTCATATGTTAATTTCATCATATCTCACTTTTCATTATTTTGTTTTCAATGCTCGTTGTGATCATTTTAATTGTTTTAGACATTTTTTTAGTCATTTAGCAGGATTCTGCTTTAGCCATATTTGTATATTTGCTTTATATACAATTTCTCTCTCTCTCCCTGTACCAGGTAAAGTTTTATTTATTTTTTCTGATAATACTTTTGATTCAGTATAATTTCAAGTATTTATCTCAGTAATTTGAACTTGATTTTATTTTTGTTTATTTTACTCTGTATTCAGCATCATTTTTGATAATTCTTTGGTAAGTTAATGGTCTTACCGTACAGGAATGTTTGTAGCGTATTCCTTTTTAGCTATTTTTTGTTTTTAATTATAATTGTAAGTTTGTGCTTCTTACATTTTTATTACATAGGAATGTGTGTAACTTATTCCTGATTATCTCACTTTTTACTTCATACTTCATATTTCAATTTTTTGTTATATTTTAAACTGATTTAAATTGAAAGGAATTTGTGTAACTGTTCCTTTGTTTTTCTTTTTTCATCAAAACTTTTTATTGTTCCGCATACATCATCTAAATATTTGAGTAAGCTGCTCTTACTATCTCTTTTAGAATTTTGAAATATGTTTCATTTCACAATGGTTTTATTCTTCCTCGTAAAACTTTTTTATTGAAGTTTGATTGTAAACTCCCTTGATTTTCCTGGTATTGATATTACTGATTTGGTAAGTGTTATTACCATTGTCTCTTGTGATGATATACGGTCTATTATGATATACACAATTGTTCTATTCATATCGCTATACACAGGACCTTGTTATTTATATTCTTGATAAGTTGACTTCTCCTTTTCTTTCCATTATTATTTCCTTCTCTTTTTCGACACTTTGTTATTAGGCACCTCTACTCCTTCAAGTGCTTGGTAGACACACTTATTCTGGATGATATTATTAAATTTATTTATTATAGTTTAATTTTTCTTATTTAATTCGTCTTGGTCGTCGTCATTTCTTGTACCCTCTTGTTTTGGTGATTGTCTAGTAGCTTCATTTAATTTTAATATCTCCTTCTATTCCATTGGGTTGCTGGGTCAGTAACTTGAAGATCAGTCCCTTTTCTTGGTTTGTGGTATCTTCACTTAGTTTACCCATGGTCCATCAGTTCCCCTGCCCTTATGGTTCGGATAACTCTGGCGTGTAGAACTGTTTTCTTACTGGTGAAATAGGTCTCCTCCGTCTTGTACCATAATTCCTCTAATACCATATGTTCTGTAGTCTTTATGTTTACTGCAAACATTTGATTATTTTGTCCATTAATCAGAGAAGTTAATTGTGCATCTCTCATTAATATTATTTTTGCTTTTTTATTTGGTATTTCCATTTCTGGTGTGCTCCAGTATTTTATTGACCTTCTTGGTTTGCTATACTCTGTTTTGTTGTCAGTCATTTCTATTTCTGGCATCTTCCATCTAAGTATAGATTTGCTGAAATTTTCATCCACTGGTTGGTTGTGAATTTCTTTTGTAATTTCTCTCAGAGTCCTCCTACAATCTTTGTACTTTATTAATTTGCTTTGGTAGGTAATGGGCAAATTAAACACATCGATCAGTCCGTTCTTCATCATCTCCACTTCTTCTCGTGTTTTGATGAGTTTCCTCTTATATACCTTTCTCAATTCCTCTGTTTTCTTAATCTTCTTAATGATTCGATTCTTCTTCATACAACTGTTTACACCTATTTGTAGTTCTTGGTGCCTCTCCTCCAGTTCCTTGACCATCTCCTCCTGTGTTATTTTCTGATTCCCCGGTTCCATGTTCTCATCCAACGTTTCTTTGATACCTTCAGGAGTGCTGTCTAGTGTTTCATTCAATTGTTTGAAACCACTAACTAAAGTTTCTTGAAGTTGACCTACTGGGTTAACTTGTTTCTTCCCATCTCTTATTCATCCATGTTTTTGTCCGTTTGTCTTCTTCACGAAACTCTGCAAACATGAATCTCAATTCTTCTCTGTTCTTCTCACTTTCTTCCTCGATTTTCCGTTGGAGAACATCATGATTAGTTTCCATCTTTTTGTTTACTATCTCCAGATCCTTCTTGATCTGTTTCTTCAGTTCTTCACTCTTCTTTTCTAATGCCTCCTGACCTTCATGTATCACCTTCATTTGCTTCTTCAATTCTTCACTATTTTGGTCCAGTATTTTATTCAAATCTTCACTGTTTAGGTCTAGTTTTTCTAATCTTTTATTTAATTCTTCCTTGTCTGACTCCAATTTTTTATTTAAATCTTCCTTGTCTCGTCTTCTCTCTTCCTTGTCTGCCTCCAATTTTTGATTCATTTGTCCAAATTGTTCCATCATGAAGTTCAGCATGCGATCTAATTTTGTTTCTTCTGTTGGTTTTATTGGTTGGTTGTTTATCATGACTTCTGCTTCTGTTTCCGGTTCAGGTTCAGGTTCAGGTGGATTTGGATTTTCCACTTGGTCCTCCTGTGGGTTTTCTTCTGACAATTCTCCAGTCGTTTCTTCCATTTCTACTTCCTTGACTTCCTCCACTTCTTCTGGGTTTCCTTCTTGGTTTGATGATTCCTTCCCTTTGCGTCTCGTAACCATCCCGTGTCTATTCATGATCGCCGCTAGTTATTCTTTCTAGCCACACGTTGCTGGTCGCCAATATGTAACAATAAATAGGGTGCGCCCTTGTTCAAGCCCCACGTTGGGCGCCAATATGTAACAATAATATTGGGGGTGTGTGTGGTACTTCCTTTCTTCTTAAAGCCCCTCGTTGGGTTCGTCAATATGTAACAATAAATATGGGTCGTACCTGTTAAAATGTCTCACACTTGTTTATTTTGTGTATTAGTGTGATTGTAGTGTGTTTGCCTCACACTGGTTGTTACATAAATCGACGTCACTACTGGAGTCCGTAGCGTTGTCAATGTCACCAGTACAACCTACCTGTTAATTCATAGGGATTACGATTCCCGGGTGGCGCCAAATTGTTTTGTTAAAACAATTAAAACATTTAGTTTTTAAAGTAATATGTGGTATTAGCATGGACAGCTGTGGCGTTCGAATTATTCCCGCTGCTACACAGGTTGTCGACTCGGCCACTCGTGACAAGCGCTAGTTGGCTATGACTTAAACTTCGCTAACACACATATATTTACAACAAAAAATCCTATGAAATAACAAGATAGTATTGTTCTGTACTGCGCTTTTTAATACACATTTAATTATTAATAAACATGACAATTGAATAATAAACAAATTTATAATATTATGCTCCGGCTTAGAGCTTGAAACACAAAACACCTCAGGTTGGCAAAATTGATTGAAAACACTATCATTCAGTTACTTCTAACAAATTAATATGTTTTTACAATCTGGGGTTCTTTTGATCATGAAAATAGACATAAACGTTGATTACATGAAAAGAAAGTACACTATTATACCTTATAGGTACTTAGGATTTATAATGTGTTTGTACAATTTGTTCTGTAGTGTCGTATTTCTGTTACAGTAGTTATGTTCACAAATAAGGTTATCTTTATAAATATTTTTTAATATAAGTAAGTAAATTATGCCTTTACCTTTGAAAGAAAATACTATTTTTTAAATAGTGAGAAATTTTATCATTTGAAAATAATTTAGGTGACTTGGGGTTTTTTAGGAGTAATAAATTATTCGGTACTTATCAGTTCGTCTCACGTTGAAGGGTCATCATGGGTAGGCGTATAGTTTTCGAATTTGGGCTGGTTGTAGGCTTCCAGCATCTTCTTCAAACTGGTCTGGGTTTTTTCTTTAATTAGTTTGTTTAATTTTATTCCTGGTCATCACTAATTCTGTACAGATCGACGTTTCTTCACATTGGATCATTTCGGTTCACTATTCGACTTGTTGTAACTGTTTAAATTAAAGTTTTAGTTTGTCCAATTTCTTGCGTGGCGTACCCACGCTTCGTTTCTTCAGCGTCTCTTTTTTTTTTTAACGGAAAAATAAGCCTCAAATGACTCGTTGTCATAGTAACTAATAATTCGATGCTAGTTTAATTACTCTTTGCTTACATTGTTAGAGATATTTGAATTTTTATTCAAATTTATTAAGTATTTTCCCAATGATTTTATTCCCTTATAATTCCTTTGGGATAATAAATGACATCACTATTATTTTTCTTTCATTTCAAAGTTTACAATGATACCTCATAAGGTCATATTTTGTTACACTTTAACTATAGTCTAATTAGTTGACATTTAATAAATAACATATCTTTCTTGAATTAAATTAATACAATAATATTTCTGTGTAAAAATAACTGATATACAATCATTGTCCATTCACTGTTCTTAGATTAGTAAGATTTTTTGTGAAATTGATACAATTTGCATTTGAAATGTTCTTGGCAGTTAACTGTTTTCCTAGTTACAAACAGCCATGATTGTTTTCTAGTGTATTTCCCTTTTAAATTACATTCTGAATTCAGCCTGATGGGCTTCGTTTATTTGTTTGTGTTTTAATTATTATTCAACATACATTTTCATTGCTTTTCATTTAAAATATAATAGTTAGGTTTATGGACTGTAAGTCTCCCTTCAGTCATATTCCATCTTTAACATTGAATCAATTATTCTTTATAAGTCATAAATTATTCTTAGTATTAACATTGATTTCTTTCTTGTCTTATAAACTAGGGTGATAAACATTGTCACTTTCTCTAATAATATGAAGGTTAATTCCCCTTTCAACATGGGGTGTTGTATTCTTTATAATTTTAATCTTTAATAACAAACTTTACTTTTATCCTATCATGCCATGTTAACAAAAGTTATGGTACTGGGCTTTCTCCCTGATATGTCACATGCTTCCCTTATATTAATTTTAAATACTATTTTTAATTACATCTAGGTATACAACTAATTATAGTTCCACTCCAATCATTGGTAATTTATCAATGTTTTCAAGAGTGTCTATTTCCTTAGCATTCTAACTTGAATGTTTCACATTCACCTTCACTATTTTTTATTTAGGGCATTCACTTCACTAAAACACTTCACTTTGGTTCACTGTTTTGTAATTAGTGTTATTTAATGGGTAACCCCTATACCTACTCCTACCATTTCTCACTATTTTAGTTTTAGTATTATATTTACTATAAACAATATTAGGCTAGTTGAGTTTTGGGTTGAATCTAACCTTTTTGACAGGGTTAGTGTACCCTTCCTATACTACATTGTTTTACAATTGTATTGTCTTAAAAATTGGATACATGTGTTAAATTAATGCTAATGATAACATTGGTTTTATTAATATATAATTATTTAAGGTTTATTGACCGTATTCTATCTTTAACATACAATCTCTCCCTTTTATGTATGTGTGTTAGTTTCCCTTGGGTTTTATCTGTCTCCTCTTCATTCTTCCTCTTCTTCTTCTTCTTGGTTTGGTCCTCCTTTAGTTCTATGTCCATCATTGTTTTGTCAATCACATTTTCTTAAGTATTTTTGGGTTGTCGGCTTAATCATGTCAAAATATTTACATTTTAGTAAGTATGTTACGTGGTTCCCTTCTTTATGTTTATGTTTTTTGGCTCAATCACTTGGGTTGGGTAATGTCGTTGTACGTCATGTCAAAGTATTTACATTTTAATCATTTTTTACACATTTTATTTCATATGAAGTAACTTTTATATTAAGAATTATCTTTTTTATTACTGGTACGAGATTTGGCTTAATTGTATCGTTACGTAATGCCTCTCCTCTAAAATTGATCATTTTAATAAAATACTAGCATAGTGTTTTATGAAATTATCAGTTATAGATAACTTTTTTCCTTCTCTTCCTTGTTTGTTTCTCCATTCTCCATTTCTCTTCTTACTTAATTCACTCCATTTTATCTGGATCTGTTTTTATTTATTTCCATTGGTGCATATTCCCTCATACACAAATTTTTTTCTTCCCTAACTTTATATAGTAGCTGGTTTCTCCCATTACTACTCATTTTTCTGAGACTAGAGGCACATCTTCTCTACTCAGTTCATATAGATTGCTGGACTTTTCAACAGTCAATCTTAAATCTTTGTCATCTTGTGACTTGATAATAATAATAATATAATAATATAATTGGGATTGTCCACCTTGTGGTTTGTTTTTAGATCACTTTATCATTACTACTCATTCTTCCTTCCGCTATAACTTAACTATACACTATCATCTACTCATATACTATATTGAGAAATTTTATCTTTATTCATATGTTAATTTCATCATATCTCACTTTTCATTATTTTGTTTTCAATGCTCGTTGTGATCATTTTAATTGTTTTAGACATTTTTTTAGTCATTTAGCAGGATTCTGCTTTAGCCATATTTGTATATTTGCTTTATATACAATTTCTCTCTCTCTCCCTGTACCAGGTAAAGTTTTATTTATTTTTTCTGATAATACTTTTGATTCAGTATAATTTCAAGTATTTATCTCAGTAATTTGAACTTGATTTTATTTTTGTTTATTTTACTCTGTATTCAGCATCATTTTTGATAATTCTTTGGTAAGTTAATGGTCTTACCGTACAGGAATGTTTGTAGCGTATTCCTTTTTAGCTATTTTTTGTTTTTAATTATAATTGTAAGTTTGTGCTTCTTACATTTTTATTACATAGGAATGTGTGTAACTTATTCCTGATTATCTCACTTTTTACTTCATACTTCATATTTCAATTTTTTGTTATATTTTAAACTGATTTAAATTGAAAGGAATTTGTGTAACTGTTCCTTTGTTTTTCTTTTTTCATCAAAACTTTTTATTGTTCCGCATACATCATCTAAATATTTGAGTAAGCTGCTCTTACTATCTCTTTTAGAATTTTGAAATATGTTTCATTTCACAATGGTTTTATTCTTCCTCGTAAAACTTTTTTATTGAAGTTTGATTGTAAACTCCCTTGATTTTCCTGGTATTGATATTACTGATTTGGTAAGTGTTATTACCATTGTCTCTTGTGATGATATACGGTCTATTATGATATACACAATTGTTCTATTCATATCGCTATACACAGGACCTTGTTATTTATATTCTTGATAAGTTGACTTCTCCTTTTCTTTCCATTATTATTTCCTTCTCTTTTTCGACACTTTGTTATTAGGCACCTCTACTCCTTCAAGTGCTTGGTAGACACACTTATTCTGGATGATATTATTAAATTTATTTATTATAGTTTAATTTTTCTTATTTAATTCGTCTTGGTCGTCGTCATTTCTTGTACCCTCTTGTTTTGGTGATTGTCTAGTAGCTTCATTTAATTTTAATATCTCCTTCTATTCCATTGGGTTGCTGGGTCAGTAACTTGAAGATCAGTCCCTTTTCTTGGTTTGTGGTATCTTCACTTAGTTTACCCATGGTCCATCAGTTCCCCTGCCCTTATGGTTCGGATAACTCTGGCGTGTAGAACTGTTTTCTTACTGGTGAAATAGGTCTCCTCCGTCTTGTACCATAATTCCTCTAATACCATATGTTCTGTAGTCTTTATGTTTACTGCAAACATTTGATTATTTTGTCCATTAATCAGAGAAGTTAATTGTGCATCTCTCATTAATATTATTTTTGCTTTTTTATTTGGTATTTCCATTTCTGGTGTGCTCCAGTATTTTATTGACCTTCTTGGTTTGCTATACTCTGTTTTGTTGTCAGTCATTTCTATTTCTGGCATCTTCCATCTAAGTATAGATTTGCTGAAATTTTCATCCACTGGTTGGTTGTGAATTTCTTTTGTAATTTCTCTCAGAGTCCTCCTACAATCTTTGTACTTTATTAATTTGCTTTGGTAGGTAATGGGCAAATTAAACACATCGATCAGTCCGTTCTTCATCATCTCCACTTCTTCTCGTGTTTTGATGAGTTTCCTCTTATATACCTTTCTCAATTCCTCTGTTTTCTTAATCTTCTTAATGATTCGATTCTTCTTCATACAACTGTTTACACCTATTTGTAGTTCTTGGTGCCTCTCCTCCAGTTCCTTGACCATCTCCTCCTGTGTTATTTTCTGATTCCCCGGTTCCATGTTCTCATCCAACGTTTCTTTGATACCTTCAGGAGTGCTGTCTAGTGTTTCATTCAATTGTTTGAAACCACTAACTAAAGTTTCTTGAAGTTGACCTACTGGGTTAACTTGTTTCTTCCCATCTCTTATTCATCCATGTTTTTGTCCGTTTGTCTTCTTCACGAAACTCTGCAAACATGAATCTCAATTCTTCTCTGTTCTTCTCACTTTCTTCCTCGATTTTCCGTTGGAGAACATCATGATTAGTTTCCATCTTTTTGTTTACTATCTCCAGATCCTTCTTGATCTGTTTCTTCAGTTCTTCACTCTTCTTTTCTAATGCCTCCTGACCTTCATGTATCACCTTCATTTGCTTCTTCAATTCTTCACTATTTTGGTCCAGTATTTTATTCAAATCTTCACTGTTTAGGTCTAGTTTTTCTAATCTTTTATTTAATTCTTCCTTGTCTGACTCCAATTTTTTATTTAAATCTTCCTTGTCTCGTCTTCTCTCTTCCTTGTCTGCCTCCAATTTTTGATTCATTTGTCCAAATTGTTCCATCATGAAGTTCAGCATGCGATCTAATTTTGTTTCTTCTGTTGGTTTTATTGGTTGGTTGTTTATCATGACTTCTGCTTCTGTTTCCGGTTCAGGTTCAGGTTCAGGTGGATTTGGATTTTCCACTTGGTCCTCCTGTGGGTTTTCTTCTGACAATTCTCCAGTCGTTTCTTCCATTTCTACTTCCTTGACTTCCTCCACTTCTTCTGGGTTTCCTTCTTGGTTTGATGATTCCTTCCCTTTGCGTCTCGTAACCATCCCGTGTCTATTCATGATCGCCGCTAGTTATTCTTTCTAGCCACACGTTGCTGGTCGCCAATATGTAACAATAAATAGGGTGCGCCCTTGTTCAAGCCCCACGTTGGGCGCCAATATGTAACAATAATATTGGGGGTGTGTGTGGTACTTCCTTTCTTCTTAAAGCCCCTCGTTGGGTTCGTCAATATGTAACAATAAATATGGGTCGTACCTGTTAAAATGTCTCACACTTGTTTATTTTGTGTATTAGTGTGATTGTAGTGTGTTTGCCTCACACTGGTTGTTACATAAATCGACGTCACTACTGGAGTCCGTAGCGTTGTCAATGTCACCAGTACAACCTACCTGTTAATTCATAGGGATTACGATTCCCGGGTGGCGCCAAATTGTTTTGTTAAAACAATTAAAACATTTAGTTTTTAAAGTAATATGTGGTATTAGCATGGACAGCTGTGGCGTTCGAATTATTCCCGCTGCTACACAGGTTGTCGACTCGGCCACTCGTGACAAGCGCTAGTTGGCTATGACTTAAACTTCGCTAACACACATATATTTACAACAAAAAATCCTATGAAATAACAAGATAGTATTGTTCTGTACTGCGCTTTTTAATACACATTTAATTATTAATAAACATGACAATTGAATAATAAACAAATTTATAATATTATGCTCCGGCTTAGAGCTTGAAACACAAAACACCTCAGGTTGGCAAAATTGATTGAAAACACTATCATTCAGTTACTTCTAACAAATTAATATGTTTTTACAATCTGGGGTTCTTTTGATCATGAAAATAGACATAAACGTTGATTACATGAAAAGAAAGTACACTATTATACCTTATAGGTACTTAGGATTTATAATGTGTTTGTACAATTTGTTCTGTAGTGTCGTATTTCTGTTACAGTAGTTATGTTCACAAATAAGGTTATCTTTATAAATATTTTTTAATATAAGTAAGTAAATTATGCCTTTACCTTTGAAAGAAAATACTATTTTTTAAATAGTGAGAAATTTTATCATTTGAAAATAATTTAGGTGACTTGGGGTTTTTTAGGAGTAATAAATTATTCGGTACTTATCAGTTCGTCTCACGTTGAAGGGTCATCATGGGTAGGCGTATAGTTTTCGAATTTGGGCTGGTTGTAGGCTTCCAGCATCTTCTTCAAACTGGTCTGGGTTTTTTCTTTAATTAGTTTGTTTAATTTTATTCCTGGTCATCACTAATTCTGTACAGATCGACGTTTCTTCACATTGGATCATTTCGGTTCACTATTCGACTTGTTGTAACTGTTTAAATTAAAGTTTTAGTTTGTCCAATTTCTTGCGTGGCGTACCCACGCTTCGTTTCTTCAGCGTCTCTTTTTTTTTTTAACGGAAAAATAAGCCTCAAATGACTCGTTGTCATAGTAACTAATAATTCGATGCTAGTTTAATTACTCTTTGCTTACATTGTTAGAGATATTTGAATTTTTATTCAAACTTATTAAGTATTTTCCCAATGATTTTATTCCCTTATAATTCCTTTGGGATAATAAATGACATCACTATTATTTTTCTTTCATTTCAAAGTTTACAATGATACCTCATAAGGTCATATTTTGTTACACTTTAACTATAGTCTAATTAGTTGACATTTAATAAATAACATATCTTTCTTGAATTAAATTAATACAATAATATTTCTGTGTAAAAATAACTGATATACAATCATTGTCCATTCACTGTTCTTAGATTAGTAAGATTTTTTGTGAAATTGATACAATTTGCATTTGAAATGTTCTTGGCAGTTAACTGTTTTCCTAGTTACAAACAGCCATGATTGTTTTCTAGTGTATTTCCCTTTTAAATTACATTCTGAATTCAGCCTGATGGGCTTCGTTTATTTGTTTGTGTTTTAATTATTATTCAACATACATTTTCATTGCTTTTCATTTAAAATATAATAGTTAGGTTTATGGACTGTAAGTCCCCCTTCAGTCATATTCCATCTTTAACATTGAATCAATTATTCTTTATAAGTCATAAATTATTCTTAGTATTAACATTGATTTCTTTCTTGTCTTATAAACTAGGGTGATAAACATTGTCACTTTCTCTAATAATATGAAGGTTAATTCCCCTTTCAACATGGGGTGTTGTATTCTTTATAATTTTAATCTTTAATAACAAACTTTACTTTTATCCTATCATGCCATGTTAACAAAAGTTATGGTACTGGGCTTTCTCCCTGATATGTCACATGCTTCCCTTATATTAATTTTAAATACTATTTTTAATTACATCTAGGTATACAACTAATTATAGTTCCACTCCAATCATTGGTAATTTATCAATGTTTTCAAGAGTGTCTATTTCCTTAGCATTCTAACTTGAATGTTTCACATTCACCTTCACTATTTTTTATTTAGGGCATTCACTTCACTAAAACACTTCACTTTGGTTCACTGTTTTGTAATTAGTGTTATTTAATGGGTAACCCCTATACCTACTCCTACCATTTCTCACTATTTTAGTTTTAGTATTATATTTACTATAAACAATATTAGGCTAGTTGAGTTTTGGGTTGAATCTAACCTTTTTGACAGGGTTAGTGTACCCTTCCTATACTACATTGTTTTACAATTGTATTGTCTTAAAAATTGGATACATGTGTTAAATTAATGCTAATGATAACATTGGTTTTATTAATATATAATTATTTAAGGTTTATTGACCGTATTCTATCTTTAACATACAATCTCTCCCTTTTATGTATGTGTGTTAGTTTCCCTTGGGTTTTATCTGTCTCCTCTTCATTCTTCCTCTTCTTCTTCTTCTTGGTTTGGTCCTCCTTTAGTTCTATGTCCATCATTGTTTTGTCAATCACATTTTCTTAAGTATTTTTGGGTTGTCGGCTTAATCATGTCAAAATATTTACATTTTAGTAAGTATGTTACGTGGTTCCCTTCTTTATGTTTATGTTTTTTGGCTCAATCACTTGGGTTGGGTAATGTCGTTGTACGTCATGTCAAAGTATTTACATTTTAATCATTTTTTACACATTTTATTTCATATGAAGTAACTTTTATATTAAGAATTATCTTTTTTATTACTGGTACGAGATTTGGCTTAATTGTATCGTTACGTAATGCCTCTCCTCTAAAATTGATCATTTTAATAAAATACTAGCATAGTGTTTTATGAAATTATCAGTTATAGATAACTTTTTTCCTTCTCTTCCTTGTTTGTTTCTCCATTCTCCATTTCTCTTCTTACTTAATTCACTCCATTTTATCTGGATCTGTTTTTATTTATTTCCATTGGTGCATATTCCCTCATACACAAATTTTTTTCTTCCCTAACTTTATATAGTAGCTGGTTTCTCCCATTACTACTCATTTTTCTGAGACTAGAGGCACATCTTCTCTACTCAGTTCATATAGATTGCTGGACTTTTCAACAGTCAATCTTAAATCTTTGTCATCTTGTGACTTGATAATAATAATAATATAATAATATAATTGGGATTGTCCACCTTGTGGTTTGTTTTTAGATCACTTTATCATTACTACTCATTCTTCCTTCCGCTATAACTTAACTATACACTATCATCTACTCATATACTATATTGAGAAATTTTATCTTTATTCATATGTTAATTTCATCATATCTCACTTTTCATTATTTTGTTTTCAATGCTCGTTGTGATCATTTTAATTGTTTTAGACATTTTTTTAGTCATTTAGCAGGATTCTGCTTTAGCCATATTTGTATATTTGCTTTATATACAATTTCTCTCTCTCTCCCTGTACCAGGTAAAGTTTTATTTATTTTTTCTGATAATACTTTTGATTCAGTATAATTTCAAGTATTTATCTCAGTAATTTGAACTTGATTTTATTTTTGTTTATTTTACTCTGTATTCAGCATCATTTTTGATAATTCTTTGGTAAGTTAATGGTCTTACCGTACAGGAATGTTTGTAGCGTATTCCTTTTTAGCTATTTTTTGTTTTTAATTATAATTGTAAGTTTGTGCTTCTTACATTTTTATTACATAGGAATGTGTGTAACTTATTCCTGATTATCTCACTTTTTACTTCATACTTCATATTTCAATTTTTTGTTATATTTTAAACTGATTTAAATTGAAAGGAATTTGTGTAACTGTTCCTTTGTTTTTCTTTTTTCATCAAAACTTTTTATTGTTCCGCATACATCATCTAAATATTTGAGTAAGCTGCTCTTACTATCTCTTTTAGAATTTTGAAATATGTTTCATTTCACAATGGTTTTATTCTTCCTCGTAAAACTTTTTTATTGAAGTTTGATTGTAAACTCCCTTGATTTTCCTGGTATTGATATTACTGATTTGGTAAGTGTTATTACCATTGTCTCTTGTGATGATATACGGTCTATTATGATATACACAATTGTTCTATTCATATCGCTATACACAGGACCTTGTTATTTATATTCTTGATAAGTTGACTTCTCCTTTTCTTTCCATTATTATTTCCTTCTCTTTTTCGACACTTTGTTATTAGGCACCTCTACTCCTTCAAGTGCTTGGTAGACACACTTATTCTGGATGATATTATTAAATTTATTTATTATAGTTTAATTTTTCTTATTTAATTCGTCTTGGTCGTCGTCATTTCTTGTACCCTCTTGTTTTGGTGATTGTCTAGTAGCTTCATTTAATTTTAATATCTCCTTCTATTCCATTGGGTTGCTGGGTCAGTAACTTGAAGATCAGTCCCTTTTCTTGGTTTGTGGTATCTTCACTTAGTTTACCCATGGTCCATCAGTTCCCCTGCCCTTATGGTTCGGATAACTCTGGCGTGTAGAACTGTTTTCTTACTGGTGAAATAGGTCTCCTCCGTCTTGTACCATAATTCCTCTAATACCATATGTTCTGTAGTCTTTATGTTTACTGCAAACATTTGATTATTTTGTCCATTAATCAGAGAAGTTAATTGTGCATCTCTCATTAATATTATTTTTGCTTTTTTATTTGGTATTTCCATTTCTGGTGTGCTCCAGTATTTTATTGACCTTCTTGGTTTGCTATACTCTGTTTTGTTGTCAGTCATTTCTATTTCTGGCATCTTCCATCTAAGTATAGATTTGCTGAAATTTTCATCCACTGGTTGGTTGTGAATTTCTTTTGTAATTTCTCTCAGAGTCCTCCTACAATCTTTGTACTTTATTAATTTGCTTTGGTAGGTAATGGGCAAATTAAACACATCGATCAGTCTGTTCTTCATCATCTCCACTTCTTCTCGTGTTTTGATGAGTTTCCTCTTATATACCTTTCTCAATTCCTCTGTTTTCTTAATCTTCTTAATGATTCGATTCTTCTTCATACAACTGTTTACACCTATTTGTAGTTCTTGGTGCCTCTCCTCCAGTTCCTTGACCATCTCCTCCTGTGTTATTTTCTGATTCCCCGGTTCCATGTTCTCATCCAACGTTTCTTTGATACCTTCAGGAGTGCTGTCTAGTGTTTCATTCAATTGTTTGAAACCACTAACTAAAGTTTCTTGAAGTTGACCTACTGGGTTAACTTGTTTCTTCCCATCTCTTATTCATCCATGTTTTTGTCCGTTTGTCTTCTTCACGAAACTCTGCAAACATGAATCTCAATTCTTCTCTGTTCTTCTCACTTTCTTCCTCGATTTTCCGTTGGAGAACATCATGATTAGTTTCCATCTTTTTGTTTACTATCTCCAGATCCTTCTTGATCTGTTTCTTCAGATCTTCACTCTTCTTTTCTAATGCCTCCTGACCTTCATGTATCACCTTCATTTGCTTCTTCAATTCTTCACTATTTTGGTCCAGTATTTTATTCAAATCTTCACTGTTTAGGTCTAGTTTTTCTAATCTTTTATTTAATTCTTCCTTGTCTGACTCCAATTTTTTATTTAAATCTTCCTTGTCTCGTCTTCTCTCTTCCTTGTCTGCCTCCAATTTTTGATTCATTTGTCCAAATTGTTCCATCATGAAGTTCAGCATGCGATCTAATTTTGTTTCTTCTGTTGGTTTTATTGGTTGGTTGTTTATCATGACTTCTGCTTCTGTTTCCGGTTCAGGTTCAGGTTCAGGTGGATTTGGATTTTCCACTTGGTCCTCCTGTGGGTTTTCTTCTGACAATTCTCCAGTCGTTTCTTCCATTTCTACTTCCTTGACTTCCTCCACTTCTTCTGGGTTTCCTTCTTGGTTTGATGATTCCTTCCCTTTGCGTCTCGTAACCATCCCGTGTCTATTCATGATCGCCGCTAGTTATTCTTTCTAGCCACACGTTGCTGGTCGCCAATATGTAACAATAAATAGGGTGCGCCCTTGTTCAAGCCCCACGTTGGGCGCCAATATGTAACAATAATATTGGGGGTGTGTGTGGTACTTCCTTTCTTCTTAAAGCCCCTCGTTGGGTTCGTCAATATGTAACAATAAATATGGGTCGTACCTGTTAAAATGTCTCACACTTGTTTATTTTGTGTATTAGTGTGATTGTAGTGTGTTTGCCTCACACTGGTTGTTACATAAATCGACGTCACTACTGGAGTCCGTAGCGTTGTCAATGTCACCAGTACAACCTACCTGTTAATTCATAGGGATTACGATTCCCGGGTGGCGCCAAATTGTTTTGTTAAAACAATTAAAACATTTAGTTTTTAAAGTAATATGTGGTATTAGCATGGACAGCTGTGGCGTTCGAATTATTCCCGCTGCTACACAGGTTGTCGACTCGGCCACTCGTGACAAGCGCTAGTTGGCTATGACTTAAACTTCGCTAACACACATATATTTACAACAAAAAATCCTATGAAATAACAAGATAGTATTGTTCTGTACTGCGCTTTTTAATACACATTTAATTATTAATAAACATGACAATTG
Organism: Magicicada septendecula; assembly: GCA_034769895.1. Taxonomy (NCBI): domain Eukaryota; kingdom Metazoa; phylum Arthropoda; class Insecta; order Hemiptera; family Cicadidae; genus Magicicada; species Magicicada septendecula. The sequence goes on along the minus strand of CM068370.1, from coordinate 339,952,687 downwards.
AATAATAAACAAATTTATAATATTATGCTCCGGCTTAGAGCTTGAAACACAAAACACCTCAGGTTGGCAAAATTGATTGAAAACACTATCATTCAGTTACTTCTAACAAATTAATATGTTTTTACAATCTGGGGTTCTTTTGATCATGAAAATAGACATAAACGTTGATTACATGAAAAGAAAGTACACTATTATACCTTATAGGTACTTAGGATTTATAATGTGTTTGTACAATTTGTTCTGTAGTGTCGTATTTCTGTTACAGTAGTTATGTTCACAAATAAGGTTATCTTTATAAATATTTTTTAATATAAGTAAGTAAATTATGCCTTTACCTTTGAAAGAAAATACTATTTTTTAAATAGTGAGAAATTTTATCATTTGAAAATAATTTAGGTGACTTGGGGTTTTTTAGGAGTAATAAATTATTCGGTACTTATCAGTTCGTCTCACGTTGAAGGGTCATCATGGGTAGGCGTATAGTTTTCGAATTTGGGCTGGTTGTAGGCTTCCAGCATCTTCTTCAAACTGGTCTGGGTTTTTTCTTTAATTAGTTTGTTTAATTTTATTCCTGGTCATCACTAATTCTGTACAGATCGACGTTTCTTCACATTGGATCATTTCGGTTCACTATTCGACTTGTTGTAACTGTTTAAATTAAAGTTTTAGTTTGTCCAATTTCTTGCGTGGTGTACCCACGCTTCGTTTCTTCAGCGTCTCTTTTTTTTTTTTAACGGAAAAATAAGCCTCAAATGACTCGTTGTCATAGTAACTAATAATTCGATGCTAGTTTAATTACTCTTTGCTTACATTGTTAGAGATATTTGAATTTTTATTCAAATTTATTAAGTATTTTCCCAATGATTTTATTCCCTTATAATTCCTTTGGGATAATAAATGACATCACTATTATTTTTCTTTCATTTCAAAGTTTACAATGATACCTCATAAGGTCATATTTTGTTACACTTTAACTATAGTCTAATTAGTTGACATTTAATAAATAACATATCTTTCTTGAATTAAATTAATACAATAATATTTCTGTGTAAAAATAACTGATATACAATCATTGTCCATTCACTGTTCTTAGATTAGTAAGATTTTTTGTGAAATTGATACAATTTGCATTTGAAATGTTCTTGGCAGTTAACTGTTTTCCTAGTTACAAACAGCCATGATTGTTTTCTAGTGTATTTCCCTTTTAAATTACATTCTGAATTCAGCCTGATGGGCTTCGTTTATTTGTTTGTGTTTTAATTATTATTCAACATACATTTTCATTGCTTTTCATTTAAAATATAATAGTTAGGTTTATGGACTGTAAGTCCCCCTTCAGTCATATTCCTTCTTTAACATTGAATCAATTATTCTTTATAAGTCATAAATTATTCTTAGTATTAACATTGATTTCTTTCTTGTCTTATAAACTAGGGTGATAAACATTGTCACTTTCTCTAATAATATGAAGGTTAATTCCCCTTTCAACATGGGGTGTTGTATTCTTTATAATTTTAATCTTTAATAACAAACTTTACTTTTATCCTATCATGCCATGTTAACAAAAGTTATGGTACTGGGCTTTCTCCCTGATATGTCACATGCTTCCCTTATATTAATTTTAAATACTATTTTTAATTACATCTAGGTATACAACTAATTATAGTTCCACTCCAATCATTGGTAATTTATCAATGTTTTCAAGAGTGTCTATTTCCTTAGCATTCTAACTTGAATGTTTCACATTCACCTTCACTATTTTTTATTTAGGGCATTCACTTCACTAAAACACTTCACTTTGGTTCACTGTTTTGTAATTAGTGTTATTTAATGGGTAACCCCTATACCTACTCCTACCATTTCTCACTATTTTAGTTTTAGTATTATATTTACTATAAACAATATTAGGCTAGTTGAGTTTTGGGTTGAATCTAACCTTTTTGACAGGGTTAGTGTACCCTTCCTATACTACATTGTTTTACAATTGTATTGTCTTAAAAATTGGATACATGTGTTAAATTAATGCTAATGATAACATTGGTTTTATTAATATATAATTATTTAAGGTTTATTGACCGTATTCTATCTTTAACATACAATCTCTCCCTTTTATGTATGTGTGTTAGTTTCCCTTGGGTTTTATCTGTCTCCTCTTCATTCTTCCTCTTCTTCTTCTTCTTGGTTTGGTCCTCCTTTAGTTCTATGTCCATCATTGTTTTGTCAATCACATTTTCTTAAGTATTTTTGGGTTGTCGGCTTAATCATGTCAAAATATTTACATTTTAGTAAGTATGTTACGTGGTTCCCTTCTTTATGTTTATGTTTTTTGGCTCAATCACTTGGGTTGGGTAATGTCGTTGTACGTCATGTCAAAGTATTTACATTTTAATCATTTTTTACACATTTTATTTCATATGAAGTAACTTTTATATTAAGAATTATCTTTTTTATTACTGGTACGAGATTTGGCTTAATTGTATCGTTACGTAATGCCTCTCCTCTAAAATTGATCATTTTAATAAAATACTAGCATAGTGTTTTATGAAATTATCAGTTATAGATAACTTTTTTCCTTCTCTTCCTTGTTTGTTTCTCCATTCTCCATTTCTCTTCTTACTTAATTCACTCCATTTTATCTGGATCTGTTTTTATTTATTTCCATTGGTGCATATTCCCTCATACACAAATTTTTTTCTTCCCTAACTTTATATAGTAGCTGGTTTCTCCCATTACTACTCATTTTTCTGAGACTAGAGGCACATCTTCTCTACTCAGTTCATATAGATTGCTGGACTTTTCAACAGTCAATCTTAAATCTTTGTCATCTTGTGACTTGATAATAATAATAATATAATAATATAATTGGGATTGTCCACCTTGTGGTTTGTTTTTAGATCACTTTATCATTACTACTCATTCTTCCTTCCGCTATAACTTAACTATACACTATCATCTACTCATATACTATATTGAGAAATTTTATCTTTATTCATATGTTAATTTCATCATATCTCACTTTTCATTATTTTGTTTTCAATGCTCGTTGTGATCATTTTAATTGTTTTAGACATTTTTTTAGTCATTTAGCAGGATTCTGCTTTAGCCATATTTGTATATTTGCTTTATATACAATTTCTCTCTCTCTCCCTGTACCAGGTAAAGTTTTATTTATTTTTTCTGATAATACTTTTGATTCAGTATAATTTCAAGTATTTATCTCAGTAATTTGAACTTGATTTTATTTTTGTTTATTTTACTCTGTATTCAGCATCATTTTTGATAATTCTTTGGTAAGTTAATGGTCTTACCGTACAGGAATGTTTGTAGCGTATTCCTTTTTAGCTATTTTTTGTTTTTAATTATAATTGTAAGTTTGTGCTTCTTACATTTTTATTACATAGGAATGTGTGTAACTTATTCCTGATTATCTCACTTTTTACTTCATACTTCATATTTCAATTTTTTGTTATATTTTAAACTGATTTAAATTGAAAGGAATTTGTGTAACTGTTCCTTTGTTTTTCTTTTTTCATCAAAACTTTTTATTGTTCCGCATACATCATCTAAATATTTGAGTAAGCTGCTCTTACTATCTCTTTTAGAATTTTGAAATATGTTTCATTTCACAATGGTTTTATTCTTCCTCGTAAAACTTTTTTATTGAAGTTTGATTGTAAACTCCCTTGATTTTCCTGGTATTGATATTACTGATTTGGTAAGTGTTATTACCATTGTCTCTTGTGATGATATACGGTCTATTATGATATACACAATTGTTCTATTCATATCGCTATACACAGGACCTTGTTATTTATATTCTTGATAAGTTGACTTCTCCTTTTCTTTCCATTATTATTTCCTTCTCTTTTTCGACACTTTGTTATTAGGCACCTCTACTCCTTCAAGTGCTTGGTAGACACACTTATTCTGGATGATATTATTAAATTTATTTATTATAGTTTAATTTTTCTTATTTAATTCGTCTTGGTCGTCGTCATTTCTTGTACCCTCTTGTTTTGGTGATTGTCTAGTAGCTTCATTTAATTTTAATATCTCCTTCTATTCCATTGGGTTGCTGGGTCAGTAACTTGAAGATCAGTCCCTTTTCTTGGTTTGTGGTATCTTCACTTAGTTTACCCATGGTCCATCAGTTCCCCTGCCCTTATGGTTCGGATAACTCTGGCGTGTAGAACTGTTTTCTTACTGGTGAAATAGGTCTCCTCCGTCTTGTACCATAATTCCTCTAATACCATATGTTCTGTAGTCTTTATGTTTACTGCAAACATTTGATTATTTTGTCCATTAATCAGAGAAGTTAATTGTGCATCTCTCATTAATATTATTTTTGCTTTTTTATTTGGTATTTCCATTTCTGGTGTGCTCCAGTATTTTATTGACCTTCTTGGTTTGCTATACTCTGTTTTGTTGTCAGTCATTTCTATTTCTGGCATCTTCCATCTAAGTATAGATTTGCTGAAATTTTCATCCACTGGTTGGTTGTGAATTTCTTTTGTAATTTCTCTCAGAGTCCTCCTACAATCTTTGTACTTTATTAATTTGCTTTGGTAGGTATTGGGCAAATTAAACACATCGATCAGTCCGTTCTTCATCATCTCCACTTCTTCTCGTGTTTTGATGAGTTTCCTCTTATATACCTTTCTCAATTCCTCTGTTTTCTTAATCTTCTTAATGATTCGATTCTTCTTCATACGACTGTTTACACCTATTTGTAGTTCTTGGTGCCTCTCCTCCAGTTCCTTGACCATCTCCTCCTGTGTTATTTTCTGATTCCCCGGTTCCATGTTCTCATCCAACGTTTCTTTGATACCTTCAGGAGTGCTGTCTAGTGTTTCATTCAATTGTTTGAAACCACTAACTAAAGTTTCTTGAAGTTGACCTACTGGGTTAACTTGTTTCTTCCCATCTCTTATTCATCCATGTTTTTGTCCGTTTGTCTTCTTCACGAAACTCTGCAAACATGAATCTCAATTCTTCTCTGTTCTTCTCACTTTCTTCCTCGATTTTCCGTTGGAGAACATCATGATTAGTTTCCATCTTTTTGTTTACTATCTCCAGATCCTTCTTGATCTGTTTCTTCAGTTCTTCACTCTTCTTTTCTAATGCCTCCTGACCTTCATGTATCACCTTCATTTGCTTCTTCAATTCTTCACTATTTTGGTCCAGTATTTTATTCAAATCTTCACTGTTTAGGTCTAGTTTTTCTAATCTTTTATTTAATTCTTCCTTGTCTGACTCCAATTTTTTATTTAAATCTTCCTTGTCTCGTCTTCTCTCTTCCTTGTCTGCCTCCAATTTTTGATTCATTTGTCCAAATTGTTCCATCATGAAGTTCAGCATGCGATCTAATTTTGTTTCTTCTGTTGGTTTTATTGGTTGGTTGTTTATCATGACTTCTGCTTCTGTTTCCGGTTCAGGTTCAGGTTCAGGTGGATTTGGATTTTCCACTTGGTCCTCCTGTGGGTTTTCTTCTGACAATTCTCCAGTCGTTTCTTCCATTTCTACTTCCTTGACTTCCTCCACTTCTTCTGGGTTTCCTTCTTGGTTTGATGATTCCTTCCCTTTGCGTCTCGTAACCATCCCGTGTCTATTCATGATCGCCGCTAGTTATTCTTTCTAGCCACACGTTGCTGGTCGCCAATATGTAACAATAAATAGGGTGCGCCCTTGTTCAAGCCCCACGTTGGGCGCCAATATGTAACAATAATATTGGGGGTGTGTGTGGTACTTCCTTTCTTCTTAAAGCCCCTCGTTGGGTTCGTCAATATGTAACAATAAATATGGGTCGTACCTGTTAAAATGTCTCACACTTGTTTATTTTGTGTATTAGTGTGATTGTAGTGTGTTTGCCTCACACTGGTTGTTACATAAATCGACGTCACTACTGGAGTCCGTAGCGTTGTCAATGTCACCAGTACAACCTACCTGTTAATTCATAGGGATTACGATTCCCGGGTGGCGCCAAATTGTTTTGTTAAAACAATTAAAACATTTAGTTTTTAAAGTAATATGTGGTATTAGCATGGACAGCTGTGGCGTTCGAATTATTCCCGCTGCTACACAGGTTGTCGACTCGGCCACTCGTGACAAGCGCTAGTTGGCTATGACTTAAACTTCGCTAACACACATATATTTACAACAAAAAATCCTATGAAATAACAAGATAGTATTGTTCTGTACTGCGCTTTTTAATACACATTTAATTATTAATAAACATGACAATTGAATAATAAACAAATTTATAATATTATGCTCCGGCTTAGAGCTTGAAACACAAAACACCTCAGGTTGGCAAAATTGATTGAAAACACTATCATTCAGTTACTTCTAACAAATTAATATGTTTTTACAATCTGGGGTTCTTTTGATCATGAAAATAGACATAAACGTTGATTACATGAAAAGAAAGTACACTATTATACCTTATAGGTACTTAGGATTTATAATGTGTTTGTACAATTTGTTCTGTAGTGTCGTATTTCTGTTACAGTAGTTATGTTCACAAATAAGGTTATCTTTATAAATATTTTTTAATATAAGTAAGTAAATTATGCCTTTACCTTTGAAAGAAAATACTATTTTTTAAATAGTGAGAAATTTTATCATTTGAAAATAATTTAGGTGACTTGGGGTTTTTTAGGAGTAATAAATTATTCGGTACTTATCAGTTCGTCTCACGTTGAAGGGTCATCATGGGTAGGCGTATAGTTTTCGAATTTGGGCTGGTTGTAGGCTTCCAGCATCTTCTTCAAACTGGTCTGGGTTTTTTCTTTAATTAGTTTGTTTAATTTTATTCCTGGTCATCACTAATTCTGTACAGATCGACGTTTCTTCACATTGGATCATTTCGGTTCACTATTCGACTTGTTGTAACTGTTTAAATTAAAGTTTTAGTTTGTCCAATTTCTTGCGTGGCGTACCCACGCTTCGTTTCTTCAGCGTCTCTTTTTTTTTTTAACGGAAAAATAAGCCTCAAATGACTCGTTGTCATAGTAACTAATAATTCGATGCTAGTTTAATTACTCTTTGCTTACATTGTTAGAGATATTTGAATTTTTATTCAAATTTATTAAGTATTTTCCCAATGATTTTATTCCCTTATAATTCCTTTGGGATAATAAATGACATCACTATTATTTTTCTTTCATTTCAAAGTTTACAATGATACCTCATAAGGTCATATTTTGTTACACTTTAACTATAGTCTAATTAGTTGACATTTAATAAATAACATATCTTTCTTGAATTAAATTAATACAATAATATTTCTGTGTAAAAATAACTGATATACAATCATTGTCCATTCACTGTTCTTAGATTAGTAAGATTTTTTGTGAAATTGATACAATTTGCATTTGAAATGTTCTTGGCAGTTAACTGTTTTCCTAGTTACAAACAGCCATGATTGTTTTCTAGTGTATTTCCCTTTTAAATTACATTCTGAATTCAGCCTGATGGGCTTCGTTTATTTGTTTGTGTTTTAATTATTATTCAACATACATTTTCATTGCTTTTCATTTAAAATATAATAGTTAGGTTTATGGACTGTAAGTCCCCCTTCAGTCATATTCCATCTTTAACATTGAATCAATTATTCTTTATAAGTCATAAATTATTCTTAGTATTAACATTGATTTCTTTCTTGTCTTATAAACTAGGGTGATAAACATTGTCACTTTCTCTAATAATATGAAGGTTAATTCCCCTTTCAACATGGGGTGTTGTATTCTTTATAATTTTAATCTTTAATAACAAACTTTACTTTTATCCTATCATGCCATGTTAACAAAAGTTATGGTACTGGGCTTTCTCCCTGATATGTCACATGCTTCCCTTATATTAATTTTAAATACTATTTTTAATTACATCTAGGTATACAACTAATTATAGTTCCACTCCAATCATTGGTAATTTATCAATGTTTTCAAGAGTGTCTATTTCCTTAGCATTCTAACTTGAATGTTTCACATTCACCTTCACTATTTTTTATTTAGGGCATTCACTTCACTAAAACACTTCACTTTGGTTCACTGTTTTGTAATTAGTGTTATTTAATGGGTAACCCCTATACCTACTCCTACCATTTCTCACTATTTTAGTTTTAGTATTATATTTACTATAAACAATATTAGGCTAGTTGAGTTTTGGGTTGAATCTAACCTTTTTGACAGGGTTAGTGTACCCTTCCTATACTACATTGTTTTACAATTGTATTGTCTTAAAAATTGGATACATGTGTTAAATTAATGCTAATGATAACATTGGTTTTATTAATATATAATTATTTAAGGTTTATTGACCGTATTCTATCTTTAACATACAATCTCTCCCTTTTATGTATGTGTGTTAGTTTCCCTTGGGTTTTATCTGTCTCCTCTTCATTCTTCCTCTTCTTCTTCTTCTTGGTTTGGTCCTCCTTTAGTTCTATGTCCATCATTGTTTTGTCAATCACATTTTCTTAAGTATTTTTGGGTTGTCGGCTTAATCATGTCAAAATATTTACATTTTAGTAAGTATGTTACGTGGTTCCCTTCTTTATGTTTATGTTTTTTGGCTCAATCACTTGGGTTGGGTAATGTCGTTGTACGTCATGTCAAAGTATTTACATTTTAATCATTTTTTACACATTTTATTTCATATGAAGTAACTTTTATATTAAGAATTATCTTTTTTATTACTGGTACGAGATTTGGCTTAATTGTATCGTTACGTAATGCCTCTCCTCTAAAATTGATCATTTTAATAAAATACTAGCATAGTGTTTTATGAAATTATCAGTTATAGATAACTTTTTTCCTTCTCTTCCTTGTTTGTTTCTCCATTCTCCATTTCTCTTCTTACTTAATTCACTCCATTTTATCTGGATCTGTTTTTATTTATTTCCATTGGTGCATATTCCCTCATACACAAATTTTTTTCTTCCCTAACTTTATATAGTAGCTGGTTTCTCCCATTACTACTCATTTTTCTGAGACTAGAGGCACATCTTCTCTACTCAGTTCATATAGATTGCTGGACTTTTCAACAGTCAATCTTAAATCTTTGTCATCTTGTGACTTGATAATAATAATAATATAATAATATAATTGGGATTGTCCACCTTGTGGTTTGTTTTTAGATCACTTTATCATTACTACTCATTCTTCCTTCCGCTATAACTTAACTATACACTATCATCTACTCATATACTATATTGAGAAATTTTATCTTTATTCATATGTTAATTTCATCATATCTCACTTTTCATTATTTTGTTTTCAATGCTCGTTGTGATCATTTTAATTGTTTTAGACATTTTTTTAGTCATTTAGCAGGATTCTGCTTTAGCCATATTTGTATATTTGCTTTATATACAATTTCTCTCTCTCTCCCTGTACCAGGTAAAGTTTTATTTATTTTTTCTGATAATACTTTTGATTCAGTATAATTTCAAGTATTTATCTCAGTAATTTGAACTTGATTTTATTTTTGTTTATTTTACTCTGTATTCAGCATCATTTTTGATAATTCTTTGGTAAGTTAATGGTCTTACCGTACAGGAATGTTTGTAGCGTATTCCTTTTTAGCTATTTTTTGTTTTTAATTATAATTGTAAGTTTGTGCTTCTTACATTTTTATTACATAGGAATGTGTGTAACTTATTCCTGATTATCTCACTTTTTACTTCATACTTCATATTTCAATTTTTTGTTATATTTTAAACTGATTTAAATTGAAAGGAATTTGTGTAACTGTTCCTTTGTTTTTCTTTTTTCATCAAAACTTTTTATTGTTCCGCATACATCATCTAAATATTTGAGTAAGCTGCTCTTACTATCTCTTTTAGAATTTTGAAATATGTTTCATTTCACAATGGTTTTATTCTTCCTCGTAAAACTTTTTTATTGAAGTTTGATTGTAAACTCCTTTGATTTTCCTGGTATTGATATTACTGATTTGGTAAGTGTTATTACCATTGTCTCTTGTGATGATATACGGTCTATTATGATATACACAATTGTTCTATTCATATCGCTATACACAGGACCTTGTTATTTATATTCTTGATAAGTTGACTTCTCCTTTTCTTTCCATTATTATTTCCTTCTCTTTTTCGACACTTTGTTATTAGGCACCTCTACTCCTTCAAGTGCTTGGTAGACACACTTATTCTGGATGATATTATTAAATTTATTTATTATAGTTTAATTTTTCTTATTTAATTCGTCTTGGTCGTCGTCATTTCTTGTACCCTCTTGTTTTGGTGATTGTCTAGTAGCTTCATTTAATTTTAATATCTCCTTCTATTCCATTGGGTTGCTGGGTCAGTAACTTGAAGATCAGTCCCTTTTCTTGGTTTGTGGTATCTTCACTTAGTTTACCCATGGTCCATCAGTTCCCCTGCCCTTATGGTTCGGATAACTCTGGCGTGTAGAACTGTTTTCTTACTGGTGAAATAGGTCTCCTCCGTCTTGTACCATAATTCCTCTAATACCATATGTTCTGTAGTCTTTATGTTTACTGCAAACATTTGATTATTTTGTCCATTAATCAGAGAAGTTAATTGTGCATCTCTCATTAATATTATTTTTGCTTTTTTATTTGGTATTTCCATTTCTGGTGTGCTCCAGTATTTTATTGACCTTCTTGGTTTGCTATACTCTGTTTTGTTGTCAGTCATTTCTATTTCTGGCATCTTCCATCTAAGTATAGATTTGCTGAAATTTTCATCCACTGGTTGGTTGTGAATTTCTTTTGTAATTTCTCTCAGAGTCCTCCTACAATCTTTGTACTTTATTAATTTGCTTTGGTAGGTAATGGGCAAATTAAACACATCGATCAGTCTGTTCTTCATCATCTCCACTTCTTCTCGTGTTTTGATGAGTTTCCTCTTATATACCTTTCTCAATTCCTCTGTTTTCTTAATCTTCTTAATGATTCGATTCTTCTTCATACAACTGTTTACACCTATTTGTAGTTCTTGGTGCCTCTCCTCCAGTTCCTTGACCATCTCCTCCTGTGTTATTTTCTGATTCCCCGGTTCCATGTTCTCATCCAACGTTTCTTTGATACCTTCAGGAGTGCTGTCTAGTGTTTCATTCAATTGTTTGAAACCACTAACTAAAGTTTCTTGAAGTTGACCTACTGGGTTAACTTGTTTCTTCCCATCTCTTATTCATCCATGTTTTTGTCCGTTTGTCTTCTTCACGAAACTCTGCAAACATGAATCTCAATTCTTCTCTGTTCTTCTCACTTTCTTCCTCGATTTTCCGTTGGAGAACATCATGATTAGTTTCCATCTTTTTGTTTACTATCTCCAGATCCTTCTTGATCTGTTTCTTCAGATCTTCACTCTTCTTTTCTAATGCCTCCTGACCTTCATGTATCACCTTCATTTGCTTCTTCAATTCTTCACTATTTTGGTCCAGTATTTTATTCAAATCTTCACTGTTTAGGTCTAGTTTTTCTAATCTTTTATTTAATTCTTCCTTGTCTGACTCCAATTTTTTATTTAAATCTTCCTTGTCTCGTCTTCTGTCTTCCTTGTCTGCCTCCAATTTTTGATTCATTTGTCCAAATTGTTCCATCATGAAGTTCAGCATGCGATCTAATTTTGTTTCTTCTGTTGGTTTTATTGGTTGGTTGTTTATCATGACTTCTGCTTCTGTTTCCGGTTCAGGTTCAGGTTCAGGTGGATTTGGATTTTCCACTTGGTCCTCCTGTGGGTTTTCTTCTGACAATTCTCCAGTCGTTTCTTCCATTTCTACTTCCTTGACTTCCTCCACTTCTTCTGGGTTTCCTTCTTGGTTTGATGATTCCTTCCCTTTGCGTCTCGTAACCATCCCGTGTCTATTCATGATCGCCGCTAGTTATTCTTTCTAGCCACACGTTGCTGGTCGCCAATATGTAACAATAAATAGGGTGCGCCCTTGTTCAAGCCCCACGTTGGGCGCCAATATGTAACAATAATATTGGGGGTGTGTGTGGTACTTCCTTTCTTCTTAAAGCCCCTCGTTGGGTTCGTCAATATGTAACAATAAATATGGGTCGTACCTGTTAAAATGTCTCACACTTGTTTATTTTGTGTATTAGTGTGATTGTAGTGTGTTTGCCTCACACTGGTTGTTACATAAATCGACGTCACTACTGGAGTCCGTAGCGTTGTCAATGTCACCAGTACAACCTACCTGTTAATTCATAGGGATTACGATTCCCGGGTGGCGCCAAATTGTTTTGTTAAAACAATTAAAACATTTAGTTTTTAAAGTAATATGTGGTATTAGCATGGACAGCTGTGGCGTTCGAATTATTCCCGCTGCTACACAGGTTGTCGACTCGGCCACTCGTGACAAGCGCTAGTTGGCTATGACTTAAACTTCGCTAACACACATATATTTACAACAAAAAATCCTATGAAATAACAAGATAGTATTGTTCTGTACTGCGCTTTTTAATACACATTTAATTATTAATAAACATGACAATTGAATAATAAACAAATTTATAATATTATGCTCCGGCTTAGAGCTTGAAACACAAAACACCTCAGGTTGGCAAAATTGATTGAAAACACTATCATTCAGTTACTTCTAACAAATTAATATGTTTTTACAATCTGGGGTTCTTTTGATCATGAAAATAGACATAAACGTTGATTACATGAAAAGAAAGTACACTATTATACCTTATAGGTACTTAGGATTTATAATGTGTTTGTACAATTTGTTCTGTAGTGTCGTATTTCTGTTACAGTAGTTATGTTCACAAATAAGGTTATCTTTATAAATGTTTTTTAATATAAGTAAGTAAATTATGCCTTTACCTTTGAAAGAAAATACTATTTTTTAAATAGTGAGAAATTTTATCATTTGAAAATAATTTAGGTGACTTGGGGTTTTTTAGGAGTAATAAATTATTCGGTACTTATCAGTTCGTCTCACGTTGAAGGGTCATCATGGGTAGGCGTATAGTTTTCGAATTTGGGCTGGTTGTAGGCTTCCAGCATCTTCTTCAAACTGGTCTGGGTTTTTTCTTTAATTAGTTTGTTTAATTTTATTCCTGGTCATCACTAATTCTGTACAGATCGACGTTTCTTCACATTGGATCATTTCGGTTCACTATTCGACTTGTTGTAACTGTTTAAATTAAAGTTTTAGTTTGTCCAATTTCTTGCGTGGCGTACCCACGCTTCGTTTCTTCAGCGTCTCTTATTTTTTTTTAACGGAAAAATAAGCCTCAAATGACTCGTTGTCATAGTAACTAATAATTCGATGCTAGTTTAATTACTCTTTGCTTACATTGTTAGAGATATTTGAATTTTTATTCAAATTTATTAAGTATTTTCCCAATGATTTTATTCCCTTATAATTCCTTTGGGATAATAAATGACATCACTATTATTTTTCTTTCCTTTCAAAGTTTACAATGATACCTCATAAGGTCATATTTTGTTACACTTTAACTATAGTCTAATTAGTTGACATTTAATAAATAACATATCTTTCTTGAATTAAATTAATACAATAATATTTCTGTGTAAAAATAACTGATATACAATCATTGTCCATTCACTGTTCTTAGATTAGTAAGATTTTTTGTGAAATTGATACAATTTGCATTTGAAATGTTCTTGGCAGTTAACTGTTTTCCTAGTTACAAACAGCCATGATTGTTTTCTAGTGTATTTCCCTTTTAAATTACATTCTGAATTCAGCCTGATGGGCTTCGTTTATTTGTTTGTGTTTTAATTATTATTCAACATACATTTTCATTGCTTTTCATTTAAAATATAATAGTTAGGTTTATGGACTGTAAGTCCCCCTTCAGTCATATTCCTTCTTTAACATTGAATCAATTATTCTTTATAAGTCATAAATTATTCTTAGTATTAACATTGATTTCTTTCTTGTCTTATAAACTAGGGTGATAAACATTGTCACTTTCTCTAATAATATGAAGGTTAATTCCCCTTTCAACATGGGGTGTTGTATTCTTTATAATTTTAATCTTTAATAACAAACTTTACTTTTATCCTATCATGCCATGTTAACAAAAGTTATGGTACTGGGCTTTCTCCCTGATATGTCACATGCTTCCCTTATATTAATTTTAAATACTATTTTTAATTACATCTAGGTATACAACTAATTATAATTAGTTCCACTCCAATCATTGGTAATTTATCAATGTTTTCAAGAGTGTCTATTTCCTTAGCATTCTAACTTGAATGTTTCACATTCACCTTCACTATTTTTTATTTAGGGCATTCACTTCACTAAAACACTTCACTTTGGTTCACTGTTTTGTAATTAGTGTTATTTAATGGGTAACCCCTATACCTACTCCTACCATTTCTCACTATTTTAGTTTTAGTATTATATTTACTATAAACAATATTAGGCTAGTTGAGTTTTGGGTTGAATCTAACCTTTTTGACAGGGCTAGTGTACCCTTCCTATACTACATTGTTTTACAATTGTATTGTCTTAAAAATTGGATACATGTGTTAAATTAATGCTAATGATAACATTGGTTTTATTAATATATAATTATTTAAGGTTTATTGACCGTATTCTATCTTTAACATACAATCTCTCCCTTTTATGTATGTGTGTTAGTTTCCCTTGGGTTTTATCTGTCTCCTCTTCATTCTTCCTCTTCTTCTTCTTCTTGGTTTGGTCCTCCTTTAGTTCTGTGTCCATCATTGTTTTGTCAATCACATTTTCTTAAGTATTTTTGGGTTGTCGGCTTAATCATGTCAAAATATTTACATTTTAGTAAGTATGTTACGTGGTTCCCTTCTTTATGTTTATGTTTTTTGGCTCAATCACTTGGGTTGGGTAATGTCGTTGTACGTCATGTCAAAGTATTTACATTTTAATCATTTTTTACACATTTTATTTCATATGAAGTAACTTTTATATTAAGAATTATCTTTTTTATTACTGGTACGAGATTTGGCTTAATTGTATCGTTACGTAATGCCTCTCCTCTAAAATTGATCATTTTAATAAAATACTAGCATAGTGTTTTATGAAATTATCAGTTATAGATAACTTTTTTCCTTCTCATCCTTGTTTGTTTCTCCATTCTCCATTTCTCTTCTTACTTAATTCACTCCATTTTATCTGGATCTGTTTTTATTTATTTCCATTGGTGCATATTCCCTCATACACAAATTTTTTTCTTCCCTAACTTTATATAGTAGCTGGTTTCTCCCATTACTACTCATTTTTCTGAGACTAGAGGCACATCTTCTCTACTCAGTTCATATAGATTGCTGGACTTTTCAACAGTCAATCTTAAATCTTTGTCATCTTGTGACTTGATAATAATAATAATATAATAATATAATTGGGATTGTCCACCTTGTGGTTTGTTTTTAGATCACTTTATCATTACTACTCATTCTTCCTTCCGCTATAACTTAACTATACACTATCATCTACTCATATACTATATTGAGAAATTTTATCTTTATTCATATGTTAATTTCATCATATCTCACTTTTCATTATTTTGTTTTCAATGCTCGTTGTGATCATTTTAATTGTTTTAGACATTTTTTTAGTCATTTAGCAGGATTCTGCTTTAGCCATATTTGTATATTTGCTTTATATACAATTTCTCTCTCTCTCCCTGTACCAGGTAAAGTTTTATTTATTTTTTCTGATAATACTTTTGATTCAGTATAATTTCAAGTATTTATCTCAGTAATTTGAACTTGATTTTATTTTTGTTTATTTTACTCTGTATTCAGCATCATTTTTGATAATTCTTTGGTAAGTTAATGGTCTTACCGTACAGGAATGTTTGTAGCGTATTCCTTTTTAGCTATTTTTTGTTTTTAATTATAATTGTAAGTTTGTGCTTCTTACATTTTTATTACATAGGAATGTGTGTAACTTATTCCTGATTATCTCACTTTTTACTTCATACTTCATATTTCAATTTTTTGTTATATTTTAAACTGATTTAAATTGAAAGGAATTTGTGTAACTGTTCCTTTGTTTTTCTTTTTTCATCAAAACTTTTTATTGTTCCGCATACATCATCTAAATATTTGAGTAAGCTGCTCTTACTATCTCTTTTAGAATTTTGAAATATGTTTCATTTCACAATGTTTTTTATTGAAGTTTGATTGTAAACTCCCTTGATTTTCCTGGTATTGATATTACTGATTTGGTAAGTGTTATTACCATTGTCTCTTGTGATGATATACGGTCTATTATGATATACACAATTGTTCTATTCATATCGCTATACACAGGACCTTGTTATTTATATTCTTGATAAGTTGACTTCTCCTTTTCTTTCCATTATTATTTCCTTCTCTTTTTCGACACTTTGTTATTAGGCACCTCTACTCCTTCAAGTGCTTGGTAGACACACTTATTCTGGATGATATTATTAAATTTATTTATTATAGTTTAATTTTTCTTATTTAATTCGTCTTGGTCGTCGTCATTTCTTGTACCCTCTTGTTTTGGTGATTGTCTAGTAGCTTCATTTAATTTTAATATCTCCTTCTATTCCATTGGGTTGCTGGGTCAGTAACTTGAAGATCAGTCCCTTTTCTTGGTTTGTGGTATCTTCACTTAGTTTACCCATGGTCCATCAGTTCCCCTGCCCTTATGGTTCGGATAACTCTGGCGTGTAGAACTGTTTTCTTACTGGTGAAATAGGTCTCCTCCGTCTTGTACCATAATTCCTCTAATACCATATGTTCTGTAGTCTTTATGTTTACTGCAAACATTTGATTATTTTGTCCATTAATCAGAGAAGTTAATTGTGCATCTCTCATTAATATTATTTTTGCTTTTTTATTTGGTATTTCCATTTCTGGTGTGCTCCAGTATTTTATTGACCTTCTTGGTTTGCTATACTCTGTTTTGTTCTCAGTCATTTATATTTCTGGCATCTTCCATCTAAGTATAGATTTGCTGAAATTTTCATCCACTGGTTGGTTGTGAATTTCTTTTGTAATTTCTCTCAGAGTCCTCCTACAATCTTTGTACTTTATTAATTTGCTTTGGTAGGTAATGGGCAAATTAAACACATCGATCAGTCCGTTCTTCATCATCTCCACTTCTTCTCGTGTTTTGATGAGTTTCCTCTTATATACCTTTCTCAATTCCTCTGTTTTCTTAATCTTCTTAATGATTCGATTCTTCTTCATACGACTGTTTACACCTATTTGTAGTTCTTGGTGCCTCTCCTCCAGTTCCTTGACCATCTCCTCCTGTGTTATTTTCTGATTCCCCGGTTCCATGTTCTCATCCAACGTTTCTTTGATACCTTCAGGAGTGCTGTCTAGTGTTTCATTCAATTGTTTGAAACCACTAACTAAAGTTTCTTGAAGTTGACCTACTGGGTTAACTTGTTTCTTCCCATCTCTTATTCATCCATGTTTTTGTCCGTTTGTCTTCTTCACGAAACTCTGCAAACATGAATCTCAATTCTTCTCTGTTCTTCTCACTTTCTTCCTCGATTTTCCGTTGGAGAACATCATGATTAGTTTCCATCTTTTTGTTTACTATCTCCAGATCCTTCTTGATCTGTTTCTTCAGTTCTTCACTCTTCTTTTCTAATGCCTCCTGACCTTCATGTATCACCTTCATTTGCTTCTTCAATTCTTCACTATTTTGGTCCAGTTTTTTATTCAAATCTTCACTGTTTAGGTCTAGTTTTTCTAATCTTTTATTTAATTCTTCCTTGTCTGACTCCAATTTTTTATTTAAATCTTCCTTGTCTGCCTCCAATTTTTGATTCATTTGTCCAAATTGTTCCATCATGAAGTTCAGCATGCGATCTAATTTTGTTTCTTCTGTTGGTTTTATTGGTTGGTTGTTTATCATGACTTCTGCTTCTGTTTCCGGTTCAGGTTCAGGTTCAGGTGGATTTGGATTTTCCACTTGGTCCTCCTGTGGGTTTTCTTCTGACAATTCTCCAGTCGTTTCTTCCATTTCTACTTCCTTGACTTCCTCCACTTCTTCTGGGTTTCCTTCTTGGTTTGATGATTCCTTCCCTTTGCGTCTCGTAACCATCCCGTGTCTATTCATGATCGCCGCTAGTTATTCTTTCTAGCCACATGTTGCTGGTCGCCAATATGTAACAATAAATAGGGTGCGCCCTTGTTCAAGCCCCACGTTTGGCGCCAATATGTAACAATAATATTGGGGGTGTGTGTGGTACTTCCTTTCTTCTTAAAGCCCCTCGTTGGGTTCGTCAATATGTAACAATAAATATGGGTCGTACCTGTTAAAATGTCTCACACTTGTTTATTTTGTGTATTAGTGTGATTGTAGTGTGTTTGCCTCACACTGGTTGTTACATAAATCGACGTCACTACTGGAGTCCGTAGCGTTGTCAATGTCACCAGTACAACCTACCTGTTAATTCATAGGGATTATGATTCCCGGGTGGTGCCAAATTGTTTTGTTAAAACAATTAAAACATTTAGTTTTTAAAGTAATATGTGGTATTAGCATGGACAGCTGTGGCGTTCGAATTATTCCCGCTGCTACACAGGTTGTCGACTCGGCCACTCGTGACAAGCGCTAGTTGGCTATGACTTAAACTTCGCTAACACACATATATTTACAACAAAAAATCCTATGAAATAACAAGATAGTATTGTTCTGTACTGCGCTTTTTAATACACATTTAATTATTAATAAACATGACAATTGAATAATAAACAAATTTATAATATTATGCTCCGGCTTAGAGCTTGAAACACAAAACACCTCAGGTTGGCAAAATTGATTGAAAACACTATCATTCAGTTACTTCTAACAAATTAATATGTTTTTACAATCTGGGGTTCTTTTGATCATGAAAATAGACATAAACGTTGATTACATGAAAAGAAAGTACACTATTATACCTTATAGGTACTTAGGATTTATAATGTGTTTGTACAATTTGTTCTGTAGTGTCGTATTTCTGTTACAGTAGTTATGTTCACAAATAAGGTTATCTTTATAAATGTTTTTTAATATAAGTAAGTAAATTATGCCTTTACCTTTGAAAGAAAATACTATTTTTTAAATAGTGAGAAATTTTATCATTTGAAAATAATTTAGGTGACTTGGGGTTTTTTAGGAGTAATAAATTATTCGGTACTTATCAGTTCGTCTCACGTTGAAGGGTCATCATGGGTAGGCGTATAGTTTTCGAATTTGGGCTGGTTGTAGGCTTCCAGCATCTTCTTCAAACTGGTCTGGGTTTTTTCTTTAATTAGTTTGTTTAATTTTATTCCTGGTCATCACTAATTCTGTACAGATCGACGTTTCTTCACATTGGATCATTTCGGTTCACTATTCGACTTGTTGTAACTGTTTAAATTAAAGTTTTAGTTTGTCCAATTTCTTGCGTGGCGTACCCACGCTTCGTTTCTTCAGCGTCTCTTATTTTTTTTTAACGGAAAAATAAGCCTCAAATGACTCGTTGTCATAGTAACTAATAATTCGATGCTAGTTTAATTACTCTTTGCTTACATTGTTAGAGATATTTGAATTTTTATTCAAATTTATTAAGTATTTTCCCAATGATTTTATTCCCTTATAATTCCTTTGGGATAATAAATGACATCACTATTATTTTTCTTTCCTTTCAAAGTTTACAATGATACCTCATAAGGTCATATTTTGTTACACTTTAACTATAGTCTAATTAGTTGACATTTAATAAATAACATATCTTTCTTGAATTAAATTAATACAATAATATTTCTGTGTAAAAATAACTGATATACAATCATTGTCCATTCACTGTTCTTAGATTAGTAAGATTTTTTGTGAAATTGATACAATTTGCATTTGAAATGTTCTTGGCAGTTAACTGTTTTCCTAGTTACAAACAGCCATGATTGTTTTCTAGTATATTTCCCTTTTAAATTACATTCTGAATTCAGCCTGATGGGCTTCGTTTATTTGTTTGTGTTTTAATTATTATTCAACATACATTTTCATTGCTTTTCATTTAAAATATAATAGTTAGGTTTATGGACTGTAAGTCCCCCTTCAGTCATATTCCTTCTTTAACATTGAATCAATTATTCTTTATAAGTCATAAATTATTCTTAGTATTAACATTGATTTCTTTCTTGTCTTATAAACTAGGGTGATAAACATTGTCACTTTCTCTAATAATATGAAGGTTAATTCCCCTTTCAACATGGGGTGTTGTATTCTTTATAATTTTAATCTTTAATAACAAACTTTACTTTTATCCTATCATGCCATGTTAACAAAAGTTATGGTACTGGGCTTTCTCCCTGATATGTCACATGCTTCCCTTATATTAATTTTAAATACTATTTTTAATTACATCTAGGTATACAACTAATTATAGTTCCACTCCAATCATTGGTAATTTATCAATGTTTTCAAGAGTGTCTATTTCCTTAACATTCTAACTTGAATGTTTCACATTCACCTTCACTATTTTTTATTTAGGGCATTCACTTCACTAAAACACTTCACTTTGGTTCACTGTTTTCTAATTAGTGTTATTTAATGGGTAACCCCTATACCTACTCCTACCATTTCTCACTATTTTAGTTTTAGTATTATATTTACTATAAACAATATTAGGCTAGTTGAGTTTTGGGTTGAATCTAACCTTTCTGACAGGGTTAGTGTACCCTTCCTATACTACATTGTTTTACAATTGTATTGTCTTAAAAATTGGATACATGTGTTAAATTAATGTTAATGATAACATTGGTTTTATTAATATATAATTATTTAAGGTTTATTGACCGTATTCTATCTTTAACATACAATCTCTCCCTTTTATATATGTGTGTTAGTTTCCCTTGGGTTTTATCTGTCTCCTCTTCATTCTTCCTCTTCTTCTTCTTCTTGGTTTGGTCCTCCTTTAGTTCTATGTCCATCATTGTTTTGTCAATCACATTTTCTTAAGTATTTTTGGGTTGTCGGCTTAATCATGTCAAAATATTTACATTTTAATAAGTATGTTACGTGGTTCCCTTCTTTATGTTTATGTTTTTTGGCTCAATCACTTGGGTTGGGTAATGTCGTTGTACGTCATGTCAAAGTATTTACATTTTAATCATTTTTTACACATTTTATTTCATATGAAGTAACTTTTATATTAAGAATTATCTTTTTTATTACTGGTACGAGATTTGGCTTAATTGTATCGTTACATAATGCCTCTCCTCTAAAATTGATCATTTTAATAAAATACTAGCATAGTGTTTTATGAAATTATCAGTTATAGATAACTTTTTTCCTTCTCTTCCTTGTTTGTTTCTCCATTCTCCATTTCTCTTCTTACTTAATTCACTCCATTTTATCTGGATCTGTTTTTATTTATTTCCATTGGTGCATATTCCCTCATACACAAATTTTTTTCTTCCCTAACTTTATATAGTAGCTGGTTTCTCCCATTACTACTCATTTTTCTGAGACTAGAGGCACATCTTCTCTACTCAGTTCATATAGATTGCTGGACTTTTCAACAGTCAATCTTAAATCTTTATCATCTTGTGACTTGATAATAATAATAATATAATAATATAATTGGGATTGTCCACCTTGTGGTTTGTTTTTAGATCACTTTATCATTGCTACTCATTCTTCCTTCCGCTATAACTTAACTATACACTATCATCTACTCATATACTATATTGAGAAATTTTATCTTTATTCATATGTTAATTTCATCATATCTCACTTTTCATTATTTTGTTTTCAATGCTCGTTGTGATCATTTTAATTGTTTTAGACATTTTTTTAGTCATTTAGCAGGATTCTGCTTTAGCCATATTTGTATATTTGCTTTATATACAATTTCTCTCTCTCTCCCTGTACCAGGTAAAGTTTTATTTATTTTTTCTGATAATACTTTTGATTCAGTATAATTTCAAGTATTTATCTCAGTAATTTGAACTTGATTTTATTTTTGTTTATTTTACTCTGTATTCAGCATCATTTTTGATAATTCTTTGGTAAGTTAATGGTCTTACCGTACAGGAATGTTTGTAGCGTATTCCTTTTTAGCTATTTTTTGTTTTTAATTATAATTGTAAGTTTGTGCTTCTTACATTTTTATTACATAGGAATGTGTGTAACTTATTCCTGATTATCTCACTTTTTACTTCATACTTCATATTTCAATTTTTTGTTATATTTTAAACTGATTTAAATTGAAAGGAATTTGTGTAACTGTTCCTTTGTTTTTCTTTTTTCATCAAAACTTTTTATTGTTCCGCATACATCATCTAAATATTTGAGTAAGCTGCTCTTACTATCTCTTTTAGAATTTTGAAATATGTTTCATTTCACAATGGTTTTATTCTTCCTCGTAAAACTTTTTTTATTGAAGTTTGATTGTAAACTCCCTTGATTTTCCTGGTATTGATATTACTGATTTGGTAAGTGTTATTACCATTGTCTCTTGTGATGATATACGGTCTATTATGATATACACAATTGTTCTATTCATATCGCTATACACAGGACCTTGTTATTTATATTCTTGATAAGTTGACTTCTCCTTTTCTTTCCATTATTATTTCCTTCTCTTTTTCGACACTTTGTTATTAGGCACCTCTACTCCTTCAAGTGCTTGGTAGACACACTTATTCTGGATGATATTATTAAATTTATTTATTATAGTTTAATTTTTCTTATTTAATTCGTCTTGGTCGTCGTCATTTCTTGTACCCTCTTGTTTTGGTGATTGTCTAGTAGCTTCATTTAATTTTAATATCTCCTTCTATTCCATTGGGTTGCTGGGTCAGTAACTTGAAGATCAGTCCCTTTTCTTGGTTTGTGGTATCTTCACTTAGTTTACCCATGGTCCATCAGTTCCCCTGCCCTTATGGTTCGGATAACTCTGGCGTGTAGAACTGTTTTCTTACTGGTGAAATAGGTCTCCTCCGTCTTGTACCATAATTCCTCTAATACCATATGTTCTGTAGTCTTTATGTTTACTGCAAACATTTGATTATTTTGTCCATTAATCAGAGAAGTTAATTGTGCATCTCTCATTAATATTATTTTTGCTTTTTTATTTGGTATTTCCATTTCTGGTGTGCTCCAGTATTTTATTGACCTTCTTGGTTTGCTATACTCTGTTTTGTTGTCAGTCATTTATATTTCTGGCATCTTCCATCTAAGTATAGATTTGCTGAAATTTTCATCCACTGGTTGGTTGTGAATTTCTTTTGTAATTTCTCTCAGAGTCCTCCCACAATCTTTGTACTTTATTAATTTGCTTTGGTAGGTAATGGGCAAATTAAACACATCGATCAGTCCGTTCTTTATCATCTCCACTTCTTCTCGTGTTTTGATGAGTTTCCTCTTATATACCTTTCTCAATTCCTCTGTTTTCTTAATCTTCTTAATGATTCGATTCTTCTTCATACGACTGTTTACACCTATTTGTAGTTCTTGGTGCCTCTCCTCCAGTTCCTTGACCATCTCCTCCTGTGTTATTTTCTGATTCCCCGGTTCCATGTTCTCATCCAACGTTTCTTTGATACCTTCAGGAGTGCTGTCTAGTGTTTCATTCAATTGTTTGAAACCACTAACTAAAGTTTCTTGAAGTTGACCTACTGGGTTAACTTGTTTCTTCCCATCTCTTATTCATCCATGTTTTTGTCCGTTTGTCTTCTTCACAAAACTCTGCAAACATGAATCTCAATTCTTCTCTGTTCTTCTCACTTTCTTCCTCGATTTTCCGTTGGAGAACATCATGATTAGTTTACATCTTTTTGTTTACTATCTCCAGATCCTTCTTGATCTGTTTCTTCAGTTCTTCACTCTTCTTTTCTAATGCCTCCTGACCTTCATGTATCACCTTCATTTGCTTCTTCAATTCTTCACTATTTTGGTCCAGTTTTTTATTCAAATCTTCACTGTTTAGGTCTAGTTTTTCTAATCTTTTATTTAATTCTTCCTTGTCTGACTCCAATTTTTTATTTAAATCTTCCTTGTCTCGTCTTCTCTCTTCCTTGTCTGCCTCCAATTTTTGATTCATTTGTCCAAATTGTTCCATCACGAAGTTCAGCATGCGATCTAATTTTGTTTCTTCTGTTGGTTTTATTGGTTGGTTGTTTATCATGACTTCTGCTTCTGTTTCCGGTTCAGGTTCAGGTTCAGGTGGATTTGGATTTTCCACTTGGTCCTCCTGTGGGTTTTCTTCTGACAATTCTCCAGTCGTTTCTTCCATTTCTACTTCCTTGACTTCCTCCACTTCTTCTGGGTTTCCTTCTTGGTTTGATGATTCCTTCCCTTTGCGTCTTGTAACCATCCCGTGTCTATTCATGATCGCCGCTAGTTATTCTTTCTAGCCACACGTTGCTGGTCGCCAATATGTAACAATAAATAGGGTGCGCCCTTGTTCAAGCCCCACGTTGGGCGCCAATATGTAACAATAATATTGGGGGTGTGTGTGGTACTTCCTTTCTTCTTAAAGCCCCTCGTTGGGTTCGTCAATATGTAACAATAAGTATGGGTCGTACCTGTTAAAATGTCTCACACTTGTTTATTTTGTGTATTAGTGTGATTGTAGTGTGTTTGCCTCACACTGGTTGTTACATAAATCGACGTCACTACTGGAGTCCGTAGCGTTGTCAATGTCACCAGTACAACCTACCTGTTAATTCATAGGGATTATGATTCCCGGGTGGTGCCAAATTGTTTTGTTAAAACAATTAAAACATTTAGTTTTTAAAGTAATATGTGGTATTAGCATGGACAGCTGTGGCGTTCGAATTATTCCCGCTGCTACACAGGTTGTCGACTCGGCCACTCGTGACAAGCGCTAGTTGGCTATGACTTAAACTTCGCTAACACACATATATTTACAACAAAAAATCCTATGAAATAACAAGATAGTATTGTTCTGTACTGCGCTTTTTAATACACATTTAATTATTAATAAACATGACAATTGAATAATAAACAAATTTATAATATTATGCTCCGGCTTAGAGCTTGAAACACAAAACACCTCAGGTTGGCAAAATTGATTGAAAACACTATCATTCAGTTACTTCTAACAAATTAATATGTTTTTACAATCTGGGGTTCTTTTGATCATGAAAATAGACATAAACGTTGATTACATGAAAAGAAAGTACACTATTATACCTTATAGGTACTTAGGATTTATAATGTGTTTGTACAATTTGTTCTGTAGTGTCGTATTTCAGTTACAGTAGTTATGTTCACAAATAAGGTTATCTTTATAAATGTTTTTTAATATAAGTAAGTAAATTATGCCTTTACCTTTGAAAGAAAATACTATTTTTTAAATAGTGAGAAATTTTATCATTTGAAAATAATTTAGGTGACTTGGGGTTTTTTAGGAGTAATAAATTATTCGGTACTTATCAGTTCGTCTCACGTTGAAGGGTCATCATGGGTAGGCGTATAGTTTTCGAATTTGGGCTGGTTGTAGGCTTCCAGCATCTTCTTCAAACTGGTCTGGGTTTTTTCTTTAATTAGTTTGTTTAATTTTATTCCTGGTCATCACTAATTCTGTACAGATCGACGTTTCTTCACATTGGATCATTTCGGTTCACTATTCGACTTGTTGTAACTGTTTAAATTAAAGTTTTAGTTTGTCCAATTTCTTGCGTGGCGTACCCACGCTTCGTTTCTTCAGCGTCTCTTATTTTTTTTTAACGGAAAAATAAGCCTCAAATGACTCGTTGTCATAGTAACTAATAATTCGATGCTAGTTTAATTACTCTTTGCTTACATTGTTAGAGATATTTGAATTTTTATTCAAATTTATTAAGTATTTTCCCAATGATTTTATTCCCTTATAATTCCTTTGGGATAATAAATGACATCACTATTATTTTTCTTTCCTTTCAAAGTTTACAATGATACCTCATAAGGTCATATTTTGTTACACTTTAACTATAGTCTAATTAGTTGACATTTAATAAATAACATATCTTTCTTGAATTAAATTAATACAATAATATTTCTGTGTAAAAATAACTGATATACAATCATTGTCCATTCACTGTTCTTAGATTAGTAAGATTTTTTGTGAAATTGATACAATTTGCATTTGAAATGTTCTTGGCAGTTAACTGTTTTCCTAGTTACAAACAGCCATGATTGTTTTCTAGTGTATTTCCCTTTTAAATTACATTCTGAATTCAGCCTGATGGGCTTCGTTTATTTGTTTGTGTTTTAATTATTATTCAACATACATTTTCATTGCTTTTCATTTAAAATATAATAGTTAGGTTTATGGACTGTAAGTCCCCCTTCAGTCATATTCCTTCTTTAACATTGAATCAATTATTCTTTATAAGTCATAAATTATTCTTAGTATTAACATTGATTTCTTTCTTGTCTTATAAACTAGGGTGATAAACATTGTCACTTTCTCTAATAATATGAAGGTTAATTCCCCTTTCAACATGGGGTGTTGTATTCTTTATAATTTTAATCTTTAATAACAAACTTTACTTTTATCCTATCATGCCATGTTAACAAAAGTTATGGTACTGGGCTTTCTCCCTGATATGTCACATGCTTCCCTTATATTAATTTTAAATACTATTTTTAATTACATCTAGGTATACAACTAATTATAGTTCCACTCCAATCATTGGTAATTTATCAATGTTTTCAAGAGTGTCTATTTCCTTAACATTCTAACTTGAATGTTTCACATTCACCTTCACTATTTTTTATTTAGGGCATTCACTTCACTAAAACACTTCACTTTGGTTCACTGTTTTCTAATTAGTGTTATTTAATGGGTAACCCCTATACCTACTCCTACCATTTCTCACTATTTTAGTTTTAGTATTATATTTACTATAAACAATATTAGGCTAGTTGAGTTTTGGGTTGAATCTAACCTTTCTGACAGGGTTAGTGTACCCTTCCTATACTACATTGTTTTACAATTGTATTGTCTTAAAAATTGGATACATGTGTTAAATTAATGTTAATGATAACATTGGTTTTATTAATATATAATTATTTAAGGTTTATTGACCGTATTCTATCTTTAACATACAATCTCTCCCTTTTATATATGTGTGTTAGTTTCCCTTGGGTTTTATCTGTCTCCTCTTCATTCTTCCTCTTCTTCTTCTTCTTGGTTTGGTCCTCCTTTAGTTCTATGTCCATCATTGTTTTGTCAATCACATTTTCTTAAGTATTTTTGGGGTGTCGGCTTAATCATGTCAAAATATTTACATTTTAATAAGTATGTTACGTGGTTCCCTTCTTTATGTTTATGTTTTTTGGCTCAATCACTTGGGTTGGGTAATGTCGTTGTACGTCATGTCAAAGTATTTACATTTTAATCATTTTTTACACATTTTATTTCATATGAAGTAACTTTTATATTAAGAATTATCTTTTTTATTACTGGTACGAGATTTGGCTTAATTGTATCGTTACATAATGCCTCTCCTCTAAAATTGATCATTTTAATAAAATACTAGCATAGTGTTTTATGAAATTATCAGTTATAGATAACTTTTTTCCTTCTCTTCCTTGTTTGTTTCTCCATTCTCCATTTCTCTTCTTACTTAATTCACTCCATTTTATCTGGATCTGTTTTTATTTATTTCCATTGGTGCATATTCCCTCATACACAAATTTTTTTCTTCCCTAACTTTATATAGTAGCTGGTTTCTCCCATTACTACTCATTTTTCTGAGACTAGAGGCACATCTTCTCTACTCAGTTCATATAGATTGCTGGACTTTTCAACAGTCAATCTTAAATCTTTATCATCTTGTGACTTGATAATAATAATAATATAATAATATAATTGGGATTGTCCACCTTGTGGTTTGTTTTTAGATCACTTTATCATTACTACTCATTCTTCCTTCCGCTATAACTTAACTATACACTATCATCTACTCATATACTATATTGAGAAATTTTATCTTTATTCATATGTTAATTTCATCATATCTCACTTTTCATTATTTTGTTTTCAATGCTCGTTGTGATCATTTTAATTGTTTTAGACATTTTTTTAGTCATTTAGCAGGATTCTGCTTTAGCCATATTTGTATATTTGCTTTATATACAATTTCTCTCTCTCTCCCTGTACCAGGTAAAGTTTTATTTATTTTTTCTGATAATACTTTTGATTCAGTATAATTTCAAGTATTTATCTCAGTAATTTGAACTTGATTTTATTTTTGTTTATTTTACTCTGTATTCAGCATCATTTTTGATAATTCTTTGGTAAGTTAATGGTCTTACCGTACAGGAATGTTTGTAGCGTATTCCTTTTTAGCTATTTTTTGTTTTTAATTATAATTGTAAGTTTGTGCTTCTTACATTTTTATTACATAGGAATGTGTGTAACTTATTCCTGATTATCTCACTTTTTACTTCATACTTCATATTTCAATTTTTTGTTATATTTTAAACTGATTTAAATTGAAAGGAATTTGTGTAACTGTTCCTTTGTTTTTCTTTTTTCATCAAAACTTTTTATTGTTCCGCATACATCATCTAAATATTTGAGTAAGCTGCTCTTACTATCTCTTTTAGAATTTTGAAATATGTTTCATTTCACAATGGTTTTATTCTTCCTCGTAAAACTTTTTTTATTGAAGTTTGATTGTAAACTCCCTTGATTTTCCTGGTATTGATATTACTGATTTGGTAAGTGTTATTACCATTGTCTCTTGTGATGATATACGGTCTATTATGATATACACAATTGTTCTATTCATATCGCTATACACAGGACCTTGTTATTTATATTCTTGATAAGTTGACTTCTCCTTTTCTTTCCATTATTATTTCCTTCTCTTTTTCGACACTTTGTTATTAGGCACCTCTACTCCTTCAAGTGCTTGGTAGACACACTTATTCTGGATGATATTATTAAATTTATTTATTATAGTTTAATTTTTCTTATTTAATTCGTCTTGGTCGTCGTCATTTCTTGTACCCTCTTGTTTTGGTGATTGTCTAGTAGCTTCATTTAATTTTAATATCTCCTTCTATTCCATTGGGTTGCTGGGTCAGTAACTTGAAGATCAGTCCCTTTTCTTGGTTTGTGGTATCTTCACTTAGTTTACCCATGGTCCATCAGTTCCCCTGCCCTTATGGTTCGGATAACTCTGGCGTGTAGAACTGTTTTCTTACTGGTGAAATAGGTCTCCTCCGTCTTGTACCATAATTCCTCTAATACCATATGTTCTGTAGTCTTTATGTTTACTGCAAACATTTGATTATTTTGTCCATTAATCAGAGAAGTTAATTGTGCATCTCTCATTAATATTATTTTTGCTTTTTTATTTGGTATTTCCATTTCTGGTGTGCTCCAGTATTTTATTGACCTTCTTGGTTTGCTATACTCTGTTTTGTTGTCAGTCATTTATATTTCTGGCATCTTCCATCTAAGTATAGATTTGCTGAAATTTTCATCCACTGGTTGGTTGTGAATTTCTTTTGTAATTTCTCTCAGAGTCCTCCCACAATCTTTGTACTTTATTAATTTGCTTTGGTAGGTAATGGGCAAATTAAACACATCGATCAGTCCGTTCTTTATCATCTCCACTTCTTCTCGTGTTTTGATGAGTTTCCTCTTATATACCTTTCTCAATTCCTCTGTTTTCTTAATCTTCTTAATGATTCGATTCTTCTTCATACGACTGTTTACACCTATTTGTAGTTCTTGGTGCCTCTCCTCCAGTTCCTTGACCATCTCCTCCTGTGTTATTTTCTGATTCCCCGGTTCCATGTTCTCATCCAACGTTTCTTTGATACCTTCAGGAGTGCTGTCTAGTGTTTCATTCAATTGTTTGAAACCACTAACTAAAGTTTCTTGAAGTTGACCTACTGGGTTAACTTGTTTCTTCCCATCTCTTATTCATCCATGTTTTTGTCCGTTTGTCTTCTTCACAAAACTCTGCAAACATGAATCTCAATTCTTCTCTGTTCTTCTCACTTTCTTCCTCGATTTTCCGTTGGAGAACATCATGATTAGTTTACATCTTTTTGTTTACTATCTCCAGATCCTTCTTGATCTGTTTCTTCAGTTCTTCACTCTTCTTTTCTAATGCCTCCTGACCTTCATGTATCACCTTCATTTGCTTCTTCAATTCTTCACTATTTTGGTCCAGTTTTTTATTCAAATCTTCACTGTTTAGGTCTAGTTTTTCTAATCTTTTATTTAATTCTTCCTTGTCTGACTCCAATTTTTTATTTAAATCTTCCTTGTCTCGTCTTCTCTCTTCCTTGTCTGCCTCCAATTTTTGATTCATTTGTCCAAATTGTTCCATCACGAAGTTCAGCATGCGATCTAATTTTGTTTCTTCTGTTGGTTTTATTGGTTGGTTGTTTATCATGACTTCTGCTTCTGTTTCCGGTTCAGGTTCAGGTTCAGGTGGATTTGGATTTTCCACTTGGTCCTCCTGTGGGTTTTCTTCTGACAATTCTCCAGTCGTTTCTTCCATTTCTACTTCCTTGACTTCCTCCACTTCTTCTGGGTTTCCTTCTTGGTTTGATGATTCCTTCCCTTTGCGTCTTGTAACCATCCCGTGTCTATTCATGATCGCCGCTAGTTATTCTTTCTAGCCACACGTTGCTGGTCGCCAATATGTAACAATAAATAGGGTGCGCCCTTGTTCAAGCCCCACGTTGGGCGCCAATATGTAACAATAATATTGGGGGTGTGTGTGGTACTTCCTTTCTTCTTAAAGCCCCTCGTTGGGTTCGTCAATATGTAACAATAAGTATGGGTCGTACCTGTTAAAATGTCTCACACTTGTTTATTTTGTGTATTAGTGTGATTGTAGTGTGTTTGCCTCACACTGGTTGTTACATAAATCGACGTCACTACTGGAGTCCGTAGCGTTGTCAATGTCACCAGTACAACCTACCTGTTAATTCATAGGGATTATGATTCCCGGGTGGTGCCAAATTGTTTTGTTAAAACAATTAAAACATTTAGTTTTTAAAGTAATATGTGGTATTAGCATGGACAGCTGTGGCGTTCGAATTATTCCCGCTGCTACACAGGTTGTCGACTCGGCCACTCGTGACAAGCGCTAGTTGGCTATGACTTAAACTTCGCTAACACACATATATTTACAACAAAAAATCCTATGAAATAACAAGATAGTATTGTTCTGTACTGCGCTTTTTAATACACATTTAATTATTAATAAACATGACAATTGAATAATAAACAAATTTATAATATTATGCTCCGGCTTAGAGCTTGAAACACAAAACACCTCAGGTTGGCAAAATTGATTGAAAACACTATCATTCAGTTACTTCTAACAAATTAATATGTTTTTACAATCTGGGGTTCTTTTGATCATGAAAATAGACATAAACGTTGATTACATGAAAAGAAAGTACACTATTATACCTTATAGGTACTTAGGATTTATAATGTGTTTGTACAATTTGTTCTGTAGTGTCGTATTTCAGTTACAGTAGTTATGTTCACAAATAAGGTTATCTTTATAAATGTTTTTTAATATAAGTAAGTAAATTATGCCTTTACCTTTGAAAGAAAATACTATTTTTTAAATAGTGAGAAATTTTATCATTTGAAAATAATTTAGGTGACTTGGGGTTTTTTAGGAGTAATAAATTATTCGGTACTTATCAGTTCGTCTCACGTTGAAGGGTCATCATGGGTAGGCGTATAGTTTTCGAATTTGGGCTGGTTGTAGGCTTCCAGCATCTTCTTCAAACTGGTCTGGGTTTTTTCTTTAATTAGTTTGTTTAATTTTATTCCTGGTCATCACTAATTCTGTACAGATCGACGTTTCTTCACATTGGATCATTTCGGTTCACTATTCGACTTGTTGTAACTGTTTAAATTAAAGTTTTAGTTTGTCCAATTTCTTGCGTGGCGTACCCACGCTTCGTTTCTTCAGCGTCTCTTATTTTTTTTTAACGGAAAAATAAGCCTCAAATGACTCGTTGTCATAGTAACTAATAATTCGATGCTAGTTTAATTACTCTTTGCTTACATTGTTAGAGATATTTGAATTTTTATTCAAATTTATTAAGTATTTTCCCAATGATTTTATTCCCTTATAATTCCTTTGGGATAATAAATGACATCACTATTATTTTTCTTTCCTTTCAAAGTTTACAATGATACCTCATAAGGTCATATTTTGTTACACTTTAACTATAGTCTAATTAGTTGACATTTAATAAATAACATATCTTTCTTGAATTAAATTAATACAATAATATTTCTGTGTAAAAATAACTGATATACAATCATTGTCCATTCACTGTTCTTAGATTAGTAAGATTTTTTGTGAAATTGATACAATTTGCATTTGAAATGTTCTTGGCAGTTAACTGTTTTCCTAGTTACAAACAGCCATGATTGTTTTCTAGTGTATTTCCCTTTTAAATTACATTCTGAATTCAGCCTGATGGGCTTCGTTTATTTGTTTGTGTTTTAATTATTATTCAACATACATTTTCATTGCTTTTCATTTAAAATATAATAGTTAGGTTTATGGACTGTAAGTCCCCCTTCAGTCATATTCCTTCTTTAACATTGAATCAATTATTCTTTATAAGTCATAAATTATTCTTAGTATTAACATTGATTTCTTTCTTGTCTTATAAACTAGGGTGATAAACATTGTCACTTTCTCTAATAATATGAAGGTTAATTCCCCTTTCAACATGGGGTGTTGTATTCTTTATAATTTTAATCTTTAATAACAAACTTTACTTTTATCCTATCATGCCATGTTAACAAAAGTTATGGTACTGGGCTTTCTCCCTGATATGTCACATGCTTCCCTTATATTAATTTTAAATACTATTTTTAATTACATCTAGGTATACAACTAATTATAGTTCCACTCCAATCATTGGTAATTTATCAATGTTTTCAAGAGTGTCTATTTCCTTAACATTCTAACTTGAATGTTTCACATTCACCTTCACTATTTTTTATTTAGGGCATTCACTTCACTAAAACACTTCACTTTGGTTCACTGTTTTCTAATTAGTGTTATTTAATGGGTAACCCCTATACCTACTCCTACCATTTCTCACTATTTTAGTTTTAGTATTATATTTACTATAAACAATATTAGGCTAGTTGAGTTTTGGGTTGAATCTAACCTTTCTGACAGGGTTAGTGTACCCTTCCTATACTACATTGTTTTACAATTGTATTGTCTTAAAAATTGGATACATGTGTTAAATTAATGTTAATGATAACATTGGTTTTATTAATATATAATTATTTAAGGTTTATTGACCGTATTCTATCTTTAACATACAATCTCTCCCTTTTATATATGTGTGTTAGTTTCCCTTGGGTTTTATCTGTCTCCTCTTCATTCTTCCTCTTCTTCTTCTTCTTGGTTTGGTCCTCCTTTAGTTCTATGTCCATCATTGTTTTGTCAATCACATTTTCTTAAGTATTTTTGGGGTGTCGGCTTAATCATGTCAAAATATTTACATTTTAATAAGTATGTTACGTGGTTCCCTTCTTTATGTTTATGTTTTTTGGCTCAATCACTTGGGTTGGGTAATGTCGTTGTACGTCATGTCAAAGTATTTACATTTTAATCATTTTTTACACATTTTATTTCATATGAAGTAACTTTTATATTAAGAATTATCTTTTTTATTACTGGTACGAGATTTGGCTTAATTGTATCGTTACATAATGCCTCTCCTCTAAAATTGATCATTTTAATAAAATACTAGCATAGTGTTTTATGAAATTATCAGTTATAGATAACTTTTTTCCTTCTCTTCCTTGTTTGTTTCTCCATTCTCCATTTCTCTTCTTACTTAATTCACTCCATTTTATCTGGATCTGTTTTTATTTATTTCCATTGGTGCATATTCCCTCATACACAAATTTTTTTCTTCCCTAACTTTATATAGTAGCTGGTTTCTCCCATTACTACTCATTTTTCTGAGACTAGAGGCACATCTTCTCTACTCAGTTCATATAGATTGCTGGACTTTTCAACAGTCAATCTTAAATCTTTATCATCTTGTGACTTGATAATAATAATAATATAATAATATAATTGGGATTGTCCACCTTGTGGTTTGTTTTTAGATCACTTTATCATTACTACTCATTCTTCCTTCCGCTATAACTTAACTATACACTATCATCTACTCATATACTATATTGAGAAATTTTATCTTTATTCATATGTTAATTTCATCATATCTCACTTTTCATTATTTTGTTTTCAATGCTCGTTGTGATCATTTTAATTGTTTTAGACATTTTTTTAGTCATTTAGCAGGATTCTGCTTTAGCCATATTTGTATATTTGCTTTATATACAATTTCTCTCTCTCTCCCTGTACCAGGTAAAGTTTTATTTATTTTTTCTGATAATACTTTTGATTCAGTATAATTTCAAGTATTTATCTCAGTAATTTGAACTTGATTTTATTTTTGTTTATTTTACTCTGTATTCAGCATCATTTTTGATAATTCTTTGGTAAGTTAATGGTCTTACCGTACAGGAATGTTTGTAGCGTATTCCTTTTTAGCTATTTTTTGTTTTTAATTATAATTGTAAGTTTGTGCTTCTTACATTTTTATTACATAGGAATGTGTGTAACTTATTCCTGATTATCTCACTTTTTACTTCATACTTCATATTTCAATTTTTTGTTATATTTTAAACTGATTTAAATTGAAAGGAATTTGTGTAACTGTTCCTTTGTTTTTCTTTTTTCATCAAAACTTTTTATTGTTCCGCATACATCATCTAAATATTTGAGTAAGCTGCTCTTACTATCTCTTTTAGAATTTTGAAATATGTTTCATTTCACAATGGTTTTATTCTTCCTCGTAAAACTTTTTTATTGAAGTTTGATTGTAAACTCCCTTGATTTTCCTGGTATTGATATTACTGATTTGGTAAGTGTTATTACCATTGTCTCTTGTGATGATATACGGTCTATTATGATATACACAATTGTTCTATTCATATCGCTATACACAGGACCTTGTTATTTATATTCTTGATAAGTTGACTTCTCCTTTTCTTTCCATTATTATTTCCTTCTCTTTTTCGACACTTTGTTATTAGGCACCTCTACTCCTTCAAGTGCTTGGTAGACACACTTATTCTGGATGATATTATTAAATTTATTTATTATAGTTTAATTTTTCTTATTTAATTCGTCTTGGTCGTCGTCATTTCTTGTACCCTCTTGTTTTGGTGATTGTCTAGTAGCTTCATTTAATTTTAATATCTCCTTCTATTCCATTGGGTTGCTGGGTCAGTAACTTGAAGATCAGTCCCTTTTCTTGGTTTGTGGTATCTTCACTTAGTTTACCCATGGTCCATCAGTTCCCCTGCCCTTATGGTTCGGATAACTCTGGCGTGTAGAACTGTTTTCTTACTGGTGAAATAGGTCTCCTCCGTCTTGTACCATAATTCCTCTAATACCATATGTTCTGTAGTCTTTATGTTTACTGCAAACATTTGATTATTTTGTCCATTAATCAGAGAAGTTAATTGTGCATCTCTCATTAATATTATTTTTGCTTTTTTATTTGGTATTTCCATTTCTGGTGTGCTCCAGTATTTTATTGACCTTCTTGGTTTGCTATACTCTGTTTTGTTGTCAGTCATTTATATTTCTGGCATCTTCCATCTAAGTATAGATTTGCTGAAATTTTCATCCACTGGTTGGTTGTGAATTTCTTTTGTAATTTCTCTCAGAGTCCTCCTACAATCTTTGTACTTTATTAATTTGCTTTGGTAGGTAATGGGCAAATTAAACACATCGATCAGTCCGTTCTTCATCATCTCCACTTCTTCTCGTGTTTTGATGAGTTTCCTCTTATATACCTTTCTCAATTCCTCTGTTTTCTTAATCTTCTTAATGATTCGATTCTTCTTCATACGACTGTTTACACCTATTTGTAGTTCTTGGTGCCTCTCCTCCAGTTCCTTGACCATCTCCT
This sequence comes from Magicicada septendecula, assembly GCA_034769895.1. NCBI lineage: Eukaryota > Metazoa > Arthropoda > Insecta > Hemiptera > Cicadidae > Magicicada > Magicicada septendecula. Next base: position 339,916,739 of record CM068370.1, on the reverse strand, counting down.
CCTGTGTTATTTTCTGATTCCCCGGTTCCATGTTCTCATCCAACGTTTCTTTGATACCTTCAGGAGTGCTGTCTAGTGTTTCATTCAATTGTTTGAAACCACTAACTAAAGTTTCTTGAAGTTGACCTACTGGGTTAACTTGTTTCTTCCCATCTCTTATTCATCCATGTTTTTGTCCGTTTGTCTTCTTCACAAAACTCTGCAAACATGAATCTCAATTCTTCTCTGTTCTTCTCACTTTCTTCCTCGATTTTCCGTTGGAGAACATCATGATTAGTTTACATCTTTTTGTTTACTATCTCCAGATCCTTCTTGATCTGTTTCTTCAGTTCTTCACTCTTCTTTTCTAATGCCTCCTGACCTTCATGTATCACCTTCATTTGCTTCTTCAATTCTTCACTATTTTGGTCCAGTTTTTTATTCAAATCTTCACTGTTTAGGTCTAGTTTTTCTAATCTTTTATTTAATTCTTCCTTGTCTGACTCCAATTTTTTATTTAAATCTTCCTTGTCTCGTCTTCTCTCTTCCTTGTCTGCCTCCAATTTTTGATTCATTTGTCCAAATTGTTCCATCATGAAGTTCAGCATGCGATCTAATTTTGTTTCTTCTGTTGGTTTTATTGGTTGGTTGTTTATCATGACTTCTGCTTCTGTTTCCGGTTCAGGTTCAGGTTCAGGTGGATTTGGATTTTCCACTTGGTCCTCCTGTGGGTTTTCTTCTGACAATTCTCCAGTCGTTTCTTCCATTTCTACTTCCTTGACTTCCTCCACTTCTTCTGGGTTACCTTCTTGGTTTGATGATTCCTTCCCTTTGCGTCTTGTAACCATCCCGTGTCTATTCATGATCGCCGCTAGTTATTCTTTCTAGCCACACGTTGCTGGTCGCCAATATGTAACAATAAATAGGGTGCGCCCTTGTTCAAGCCCCACGTTGGGCGCCAATATGTAACAATAATATTGGGGGTGTGTGTGGTACTTCCTTTCTTCTTAAAGCCCCTCGTTGGGTTCGTCAATATGTAACAATAAATATGGGTCGTACCTGTTAAAATGTCTCACACTTGTTTATTTTGTGTATTAGTGTGATTGTAGTGTGTTTGCCTCACACTGGTTGTTACATAAATCGACGTCACTACTGGAGTCCGTAGTGTTGTCAATGTCACCAGTACAACCTACCTGTTAATTCATAGGGATTATGATTCCCGGGTGGTGCCAAATTGTTTTGTTAAAACATTAAAACATTTAGTTTTTAAAGTAATATGTGGTATTAGCATGGACAGCTGTGGCGTTCGAATTATTCCCGCTGCTACACAGGTTGTCGACTCGGCCACTCGTGACAAGCGCTAGTTGGCTATGACTTAAACTTCGCTAACACACATATATTTACAACAAAAAATCCTATGAAATAACAAGATAGTATTGTTCTGTACTGCGCTTTTTAATACACATTTAATTATTAATAAACATGACAATTGAATAATAAACAAATTTATAATATTATGCTCCGGCTTAGAGCTTGAAACACAAAACACCTCAGGTTGGCAAAATTGATTGAAAACACTATCATTCAGTTACTTCTAACAAATTAATATGTTTTTACAATCTGGGGTTCTTTTGATCATGAAAATAGACATAAACGTTGATTACATGAAAAGAAAGTACACTATTATACCTTATACGTACTTAGGATTTATAATGTGTTTGTACAATTTGTTCTGTAGTGTCGTATTTCTGTTACAGTAGTTATGTTCACAAATAAGGTTATCTTTATAAATGTTTTTTAATATAAGTAAGTAAATTATGCCTTTACCTTTGAAAGAAAATACTATTTTTTAAATAGTGAGAAATTTTATCATTTGAAAATAATTTAGGTGACTTGGGGTTTTTTAGGAGTAATAAATTATTCGGTACTTATCAGTTCGTCTCACGTTGAAGGGTCATCATGGGTAGGCGTATAGTTTTCGAATTTGGGCTGGTTGTAGGCTTCCAGCATCTTCTTCAAACTGGTCTGGGTTTTTTCTTTAATTAGTTTGTTTAATTTTATTCCTGGTCATCACTAATTCTGTACAGATCGACGTTTCTTCACATTGGATCATTTCGGTTCACTATTCGACTTGTTGTAACTGTTTAAATTAAAGTTTTAGTTTGTCCAATTTCTTGCGTGGCGTACCCACGCTTCGTTTCTTCAGCGTCTCTTATTTTTTTTTAACGGAAAAATAAGCCTCAAATGACTCGTTGTCATAGTAACTAATAATTCGATGCTAGTTTAATTACTCTTTGCTTACATTGTTAGAGATATTTGAATTTTTATTCAAATTTATTAAGTATTTTCCCAATGATTTTATTCCCTTATAATTCCTTTGGGATAATAAATGACATCACTATTATTTTTCTTTCCTTTCAAAGTTTACAATGATACCTCATAAGGTCATGTTTTGTTACACTTTAACTATAGTCTAATTAGTTGACATTTAATAAATAACATATCTTTCTTGAATTAAATTAATACAATAATATTTCTGTGTAAAAATAACTGATATACAATCATTGTCCATTCACTGTTCTTAGATTAGTAAGATTTTTTGTGAAATTGATACAATTTACATTTGAAATGTTCTTGGCAGTTAACTGTTTTCCTAGTTACAAACAGCCATGATTGTTTTCTAGTGTATTTCCCTTTTAAATTACATTCTGAATTCAGCCTGATGGGCTTCGTTTATTTGTTTGTGTTTTAATTATTATTCAACATACATTTTCATTGCTTTTCATTTAAAATATAATAGTTAGGTTTATGGACTGTAAGTCCCCCTTCAGTCATATTCCTTCTTTAACATTGAATCAATTATTCTTTATAAGTCATAAATTATTCTTAGTATTAACATTGATTTCTTTCTTGTCTTATAAACTAGGGTGATAAACATTGTCACTTTCTCTAATAATATAAAGGTTAATTCCCCTTTCAACATGGGGTGTTGTATTCTTTATAATTTTAATCTTTAATAACAAACTTTACTTTTATCCTATCATGCCATGTTAACAAAAGTTATGGTACTGGGCTTTCTCCCTGATATGTCACATGCTTCCCTTATATTAATTTTAAATACTATTTTTAATTACATCTAGGTATACAACTAATTATAGTTCCACTCCAATCATTGGTAATTTATCAATGTTTTCAAGAGTGTCTATTTCCTTAGCATTCTAACTTGAATGTTTCACATTCACCTTCACTATTTTTTATTTAGGGCATTCACTTCACTAAAACACTTCACTTTGGTTCACTGTTTTCTAATTAGTGTTATTTAATGGGTAACCCCTATACCTACTCCTACCATTTCTCACTATTTTAGTTTTAGTATTATATTTACTATAAACAATATTAGGCTAGTTGAGTTTTGGGTTGAATCTAACCTTTCTGACAGGGTTAGTGTACCCCTTCCTATACTACATTGTTTTACAATTGTATTGTCTTAAAAATTGGATACATGTGTTAAATTAATGCTAATGATAACATTGGTTTTATTAATATATAATTATTTAAGGTTTATTGACCGTATTCTATCTTTAACATACAATCTCTCCCTTTTATATATGTGTGTTAGTTTCCCTTGGGTTTTATCTGTCTCCTCCTCATTCTTCCTCTTCTTCTTCTTCTTGGTTTGGTCCTCCTTTAGTTCTATGTCCATCATTGTTTTGTCAATCACATTTTCTTAAGTATTTTTGGGTTGTCGGCTTAATCATGTCAAAATATTTACATTTTAATAAGTATGTTACGTGGTTCCCTTCTTTATGTTTATGTTTTTTGGCTCAATCACTTGGGTTGGGTAATGTCGTTGTACGTCATGTCAAAGTATTTACATTTTAATCATTTTTTAACACATTTTATTTCATATGAAGTAACTTTTATATTAAGAATTATCTTTTTTATTACTGGTACGAGATTTGGCTTAATTGTATCGTTACATAATAGAAAAAAAATTTTAGAATTAAATAACTTGTATTTATAGACTGTTCGTCAACTTAATAATCCCTTATTACAATTTCGAGATGAGTTTTAAACTTAAACAGGTTCATAATACATATACAGTTTCATATACCTCTACATTTAGTTAATAAAACAATCTCTTACGCCCCCCTTTGATTATAAAGAAATGATTATGATATAATTAGGAAAAATACACAGCCATAAATACTTTATAAATACTTTAACTCAGCCAGTGTTAACTTTCAAGACATGCATAAACAGAATTTAACCCGCGCTGGCCACGTGGTGACTTCCGTATATATATCGCATTGCATCGGCATTAATTTAAGCTAAATTACAATTCTTTTATTAAATAATAAGTAAGTTACCTTGAACAGACTTATCGGAGAGTCGCGTAGTCAATTATCTAATCATGATAGATTCTAGCAGACAAAAAATTCAAACTGGTCACCGCCGGAAGAGAGAATGGTTGATGCTGCGTTGGCTGCCTGACGAAAACTGGTCCGCGCAGTCACAGAAAAAACGTTACATATCGCTCCCCACAGAGAGCGCGCGGATCGGCAAACAAGCATGCAGATAACAGGGTAGATTCCGCTCAGGTAATTAATTCACATACCCCGCAATGACAGTCACATAATTAACTGGGAAATAGCCGAGTATTCCAAAACTCGGCACACCCCCACTCCAAAAGGGCAACATGGTTGCCCCAACTGGAACTCAGTGGTACCCTGCAGTGTACCACCCTTATATTCCATACTCGAGTTGATATCGGTTTTGGCTCTCAGGAGAACAGACCTACAACAACCCACAATCAAAATTTACAACAATCAACAACGAAACAACAGCACACTATCACTCTCCATCATAACTTTCAGAACCAAAAAACAGTGGAAACTGACGATCTCCAACTCTCTAACTTTTTCCATGATAACCCTCCCGAACAGGGGAAACTGACGATCTCCAGGACCACAATCTAATCACTTCCGGCAAGTCTCTCTAACTCCTTATAGATAGTTTTTTTTTTTTTTACTAAGGGGAAGGGTAGGAAAATCGGGAAGATGAAACAGGGCAAGGATCATGAAAAGGTCAATAGCTAGGACTAAGGGTAAGGACATGGTTCCCTCCGAAAAGGAGAATGACTGGAGAAAACCAAGGCTCGCGTGGGCAGGGGTGCAACCCTGAAGTAGACGAACACCACTGGGACTGAAAGGGAACATCTACCCGCTACCCGTTAACCGCTTCTTCTCACCTTTCTATGGCGAACTTTAGGTACTCGTTCCTTTTGGACACCATTCTCTGAGAGATTATTTCGTGTTGAGCTGTACTGACTTGTTTCCTCGGAATCAGGATCAAGGCAACTTACCTCACTACTTTCACCCCGATTTGGATTATCCTCATCATCTAACTCCTCTGCTTCTGCCTTCCCTGCTTCTCTTTCTTCCACTTCTTCCTTTTCTTCCTCTTCCACAATTTCCCCTTTTTCGTCCCCATAATCCAAATCAACCTCATGACACTGCACTCCTCACCACCTTCCAGTTGCTCGCCTGATCCATCTTCCACCGCATCTTCTCCCAGCTCCTCACCGATTTCTGCATCACCCTCGTCACCAGTTCCTTCGCAAACTTCTTCACCAACTTCTTCTCCAATCTCATTGACATCCTCCTTTTCATCAACACGTTCATCATCAACATCATCGCCATCACGTCCACTACCACCATTCGAACACTGCACATCTTCATCATCTAGTTGCTCATCTGTTCCACCTGGAACTTCTTTCCGTTCTTCGGAATCCTCAGCATTACTTACAGAAGGCGTCTGCACATCTTCACACACTACATCATTCTCACTCACACACTCCACAACGCTGCCACCAAATTTCTCCTCAACTTCTACCTCATCTCCTTCCACCACACTTGCAGCATGGACATCCCCTTGTCCATCCGCAACCTCAAAAACACTTGCAGCCTGGACATCCCCGGGTCCATCCGCAAACTCAGACTCTTCAGTCTCTCTAACACCCACAACTATACTTCCCTGTGCAGCATCTGCAGACCGCTCTTCTGCCTCTTCCTTCGATTCCACTCCTTCACCACTCTCAGCAACTACAACGTCCTCAACATTTTCCACCCTGGAATCCAGCTGTCCAGGTTCATGTGCAATGACTAAATTAATCTCTACTGGTGATGGTAAAGCGACACTCTCAAGTGACTTCTCACCTCCCTGCGTAGACGATGATGATGTCATTGGATCTGGATCCCTCACGAACCGAGATGGAGATACCGGAACAAATTCCACGGCATCTGGATTCAACCATGACGTCCTCACTGACGCAGTATTAACAGACGTTTTCTTGTCGTCTTGTATTAATCCACCGAAGTTATTCCGCTTTTCTTCTTTCTCTTCACCTTCTTCATCCACAACTCTATTAGGCACTGGTACTTCCTCTGGAACCTTTAAAGTTTCCTTACTCTCCAAATAGGAATAACTTGCTTCCGACTCCCTACTTGCCGATGTTTGTTTACTAACATAATTTCTTCTTCCCCTGTTAATTTCATACTTCTTTGTTTTCTGTGCTGTAGCTGTTGTTACCGTCCTCTCTCTTGCCACCCCCTTGTAGCCTCCATTACTTCCAGAATATTCAGTTTTTCTGACCGTCTCTTGGGTTCTCCTCCAACCACCATGTTTGTCTTCTTTGGCTCTTCCTAATGAACCACTGGAGTATTGGACATCTTTAGCAGCTCTTCCCTGGGACTCGTCATTCACCTGGACAGTCCTGGCATGCGCACACCACCGGTCCAGGTCCGCAAAAGAACGTGGAGGATCTGCGAAAACCAGCCGGGATCTCTCTTGGGGATTCAGACCTTCTCGTATTACCTGTATGACTTCCGTCTCGGGCAACCCCAGTCTTAATATACGGGCAGCTTTCCTTACATCGTGCACGAAGTCCCCCAATGCCTCTCCGTTGGCCTGTAGACGATAGAATAACTTAAACTTCAACTGGTCTTGTCGTCGACGGGGTATGAAGAAGTCCAACACCTCCGCATGGAAAGTGTCGACACTGCAGCCCCAACGCAGAGTGCTGGTGACCAGCCATGCCAATGAACCCCGGCAATACGGGTATATAAGGGACAAGACCTCCTCATCGGACACACCCGGGAAATCTGCCAACTGCAGGACCAGGTCCAAGAAGACCAACAACCTGTCCTCATCTACTCCATCCAAAACCGAAAATTTCTGGAGAACTCCGGAAAGGGGGTGGGGCAATTTCTGGTAGCATACCCCCGCCAGAATTGCACAATTCAAAACACACAACAACAAACATAAATTCCCACGAAACACCTAACACAAAACATGACTTACAAAAGGAAAATCTTGAGTACTCTCTCTTCCATCAAGAGGACCCCCAGGTTCCCTAGCATTGCGAAAACCCGATCCACTCCAGAACCAACTCTCCGTCAGCCGCCAGACTCAAAGAAGAAACGACATCAGACACTAACACCAACATACAATCCACACCACCGAACAACTACCACAACATATAACAATTCAACAAGACCTTTATTATAACTTCCGCGACTAAGTCGGGTTAATGACAGTACCGACTTCCGGTCAGGCCATACCGCATCCAGCTAACCTCTCGCACTATTACTTCATAACTATTTATATAAGGCAGCCCATTCCCCCCGTACTCTCCGGTAAGGTCCAAACTCAACAACAACAAAACCCCAACTGAAACGCATGCCACGTGGCGGCACCAGGTTTACAATTCAAATCACATAGCAATAATGCATGTCTAATCTTTATATATATATTTCGTGTGTGCGTGTGTATGTCACTGAACTCCTCCTAGACGGCTGGACCGATTTTGATGAAATTTTGTGTGTGTGTTTGAGTGGGTCCCTGGATGGTTTAGATTCACAATTTGGTCCACTGGAAAATGTTTATTTAACTAATTTTTCATTTATAAGTAGTTGTTAATTTTGGAATGTTTTACATTGGATCCGGTAGACTGCGCTACCATCGCAGCATCAAATATTAAATATTATTGTATTTTAATTTCAGTTTGTCCCGACAGTTGGTGCTGCGATCAAATTGAGAAAAATATTTGAAATTTTGTGTTATTATTGTGTTCGTTCAAGTCGTGTGCTAATTAAAATATTAACTACGAATAGAAATTGATGTTTGAAGAGTTTTGAAGTGTGCCTAAAAAACGATACTTTTTGCGAATTTAGGGTGGAATCGAAGTAAGTATATTTTGTATAAATTTTTTATCAAATTTACACGTGAGTTTTATAACAACCAACCTAACCTAAAAATTTATTTGTGTAGCTCATTAATTTCATAATAAATTTTTTAAATTGTTTTTATTATTCATGTTCCGATTTTGATGAAATTTTGTGTGTGTGTTTGAGTGGGTCCCTGGATGGTTTAGATTCACAATTTGGTCCACTGGAAAATGTTTATTTAACTAATTTTATAGTTTAAAAAAATTATTCATTTTCAAAATTAAGAAGCAAGAAAATAAAATTACACGTTTTTCATCTAAAATTTGTTACAATAAATCGTTTTCGGTGATAATTAAAAATTTTATTTTCAATAAATAACTCATATTCATTGTGGATTATTTAAGTATATTTCGTATAAATTTTTCATCAAATTTACACGTGTGTTTGTTAACAACCATCCTAATCTCAAAATTATTTGGTAGCTTATTGACTTCATAACATATTTTTCAATTGTTTTTAATAAAAATTATTTATTTTTTAAATAAAAATAATTATTTAAAAGAAAACTATCAAAAAATTAAAAAACAAATTCTATTAAAAATTATTTACTTTGAAAATAATTATTCACTTTGAATATTAAGAAGCAAAAAAATAAAATTACACCTTTTTCATCCGAAATTTGTTAGAATAAATCGTTTTCGGTGATAATTGAAAATTTCATTTTCAATAAATAACCCATATTCGTTGTGGATTACTTGAGTTTATTTCGTATAAATTTTTAACTTTGGAAAAAATTATTCATTTTAAATATTATCAAGCAAAAAAATAAAATTACACGTTTTTTATCTAAAATTTGTTACAATAAATCTTTTTTGTTAATTAATTAAAATTTCATTCTCAATAAAAAACTCACATTCGTTGCGTATTATATTACAGTATTTTTTTTTCTGCAGAAAAATGCCACGTCTTCGAGGAAGAGCCAGAAATATTGGTCGACGTACTCCGAACGCGCAATTGGTCCATGATCGTTGAATAAATAGAACAGATGAAGAACACTCGGCGGATAATGCAAATCTGAGAGATCAAGTTGCATCTACACGTGCGAATGAAAATTCAGTACAACGCACTCGACGTCTTCGTGCTAATGCAGTAAGACAACGAGAGGCACGTCAACAAGCGACGGATGCACATAGAGAACGTAACCAACGCCGGATGCAAAATGATCGAGCATTGACAAGAGCATCACTCAATCGCCTTGCGTTTGAATATGCTCCTGAAATCAACTATTCGTCACATGCATTAATCTCGATTGGTAGTATGGACAAAGAATGTCAACATTGTCATGCTTTCAAGTACAAAGGTGAATCACCTGGTTTATGTTGCGCATCTGGAAAAATTTCACTGCCATCGCTAAATCCACCGCCGGAACCTTTAAAAACACTTTTAGCTGGCACCACATCTCAATCGAAATTGTTTTTGCGAAAAATTCGTAAATTCAATTCATGCTTCCAAATGACATCATTTGGAGCAACAAAAATTGTTCATAATGAAGATGGTCGTAATTTCGAATCTACATTCAAAATTCAAGGTCAAGTGTACCACCAAATTGGTTCATTGCTCCCAATGCCTGATGCCGATCCAAAATTTTTACAAATTTATTTTATGGGCAATGAGGAGCAACAATCACACACACGCTGCGCTTACAACTATATAGAGCAGATGGAGGAACGAGAAATTGTGGACATTTTGGAAACGTTTTTGCAAAACCATAACCAGTTGTTGCAATTGTTCAAGACTTTTTCTAACAGACTGCAAAACGACAACTACGCCATTATCATTAAAGCAGACAAAGTGCCCTACGGAGAGCACGCAGGCACATATAATGTTCCAACTATTAATGAAGTTGCAGTTGTTATGGCTGGTGACCCATGTGAACGTCGGGACATTCGCATTCAACGCAGAGATAATACGATGCAAATAATTCAAGACAATCATCGTTCTTACGATGCATTGCAGTATCCGTTGATATTTTGGGAAGGAGAAGATGGATACCATTTAAATATTAAACAAAGGAATCCAACTACAGGTACAACTTATAGACTATCTTACAGATTTTTTTTTTCAAATAATTTCTGTATCTCTCATATATATATTTATTTGCAGGTGAAGAACTGATCAAGAAAGTTAGTGCTATGAACTTCTACGCATATCGATTGATGATTCATGCTAATGAAGACAATACCATTCTCCGATGCAGACAGCTATTTCATCAGTATATTGTCGATATGTACGTAAAAATCGAAAGTGAGAGATTACGATATATAAAATTTAATCAAACAAAACTTCGTGCTGAGGAGTACATTCATTTGCGTGACGCCGTTATTGGTAACGTAGATGCAACTAATGACATCAACAACATCGGTAGCGCATATATTCTCCCATCATCATACATTGGTAGTCCGCGTCATATGCAAGAGTATATTCAAGACGCCATGACTTACGTACGTGCATATGGCCGACCAGATCTTTTTATCACATTTACGTGTAATCCAAACTGGGATGAAATTCAAAGTTTGTTGTTGCCAGGTCAAACATCGATGCATCGCCATGATATCACTGCACGTGTTTTTAAACAAAAATTAAAATCTTTGATGAATTTGATTACACATTACTCGGTATTTGGTGAAACACGTTGTTGGCTTTACTCTGTTGAATGGCAAAAACGAGGTTTACCTCATGCGCATATTTTGATTTGGTTGGTGGATAAAGTACGCCCAGAAGAAATCGACAAAATTATTTCAGCCGAAATTCCAGATCCGAATGTTGATCAAGAATTGTTTGACATTGTAACTACTAATATGATCCATGGTCCATGTGGTACTCTAAACATGATGTCACCATGTATGGACAATGGAAAATGTACGAAACGTTTTCCAAAACCATGCCAATCTGATACTATCACCAATATTGATGGTTATCCATCTTACCGGCGTAGAGACGTAGACAATGGCGGTCAATCATATGAATTGCGTCTGTCAAACGGTGTGAGAGTAGATATTGATAATCGCTGGGTAGTTCCATATTCACCATTGCTGTGCAAAACCTATAAAGCGCACATAAACGTTGAACTATGCAGTTCAGTGAAATCTATAAAATACATTTGTAAGTATGTTCACAAGGGCAGTGATAAAGCTGTATTCGCTGTTCAAAATGTAAATGACAATGACGAAATTACACGTTATCAAATGGGTCGATACATAAGCAGTAACGAAGCTATTTGGCGCATTTTTACGTTTCCTATACATGAAAGGGATCCTGCTGTTATACATTTGGCTGTGCATCTTGAAAACGGACAGCGTGTTTACTTTACAGAACAGACTGCACTACAACAAGCTTTAACGGCTCCAAAAACAACTCTTACTGAATTTTTCAACCTTTGTTGCCGACAAGATGTTGTTGGTCAATTCGCAAGGACATTAATGTATACTGATGTTCCTAAATTTTTTACGTGGAATAAACAATCAAAAAATTGGGAACCACGGAAACGAGGCATTCCAGTCCCAGGATTCACCGACATATTTATGACAAATACTTTAGGTCGATTATATACAGTTCATCCTAAGCAACGCGAATGTTTTTTTTTGCGTTTGTTATTGGTTAACGTTCCTGGACCAACATCTTTCCGATATTTGCGAAAAGTCAATGGTACTTTATACGACACTTTCTTCGATGCGTGTCGTGAGTTACATTTATTGGAGGATGATAACCATTGGGATCTCACACTTGCAGATGCAGCACTGAGCTCATCTCCACAACAAATTCGTCAATTATTTTCAATAATATTGACAACGTGTTTTCCGTCTGAAGCATCTGCTCTGTGGGACAAATATAAAGACTCAATGAGTGAGGATATTTTACATCGGATTAGAATTACTAATCAAAATCAAAATATTGAATTCTCCGCAGAAATATATAATGAGTCATTAATAATGATTGAGGATATTTGTATTCTTATTTCGAATATGCCGCTCATCCATTTCGGCATGCCAGCGCCGAACCGCCCAGCAGTAGATACCATCAACAGCGATGTTCAACGGGAACACCACTTCGATAGAACTTCTTTGGCTACTTTTGTTGCCAATAATGAACAATTGCTCACTGCTGAGCAACGAAATGTATATGATCAAATTAATGTATCAATTGCAGCGCAACAAGGTGGATTCTTTTTTTTTGATGCACCAGGTGGTACTGGTAAAACATTCCTCATCTCATTGATACTTGCGCGCATCCGATCACAAAATCATATTGCATTGGCTATTGCTTCATCAGGAATCGCAGCAACGTTACTTGATGGTGGACGGACGGCGCATTCAGCGCTTAAATTACCTTTGAATGTTCACACAAATCCCGAAGCAATGTGTAACATAAAGAAGCATTCAGGCATGGCTCAAGTTTTGAGAAAATGCAAAATTATTATCTGGGATGAATGTACCATGGCCCACAAGCATTCGCTTGAAGCTCTCGACAGGTCCCTGAAAGATATCAAGGATAATACTAGGCTTTTTGGTGGTGCTCTATTGTTGCTGTCTGGTGATTTCAGACAAACATTACCAGTCATTCCACGCGCGACATATGCAGACGAAATAAACGCATGTTTAAAAGAATCTTATCTATGGCAAAGTGTCAGCAAATTATGCCTTACTATTAATATGCGCGTTCAACTTCAAAATGATCCATTAGCGTCAAGATTCTCTGAACAATTGTTGGATATTGGCAATGGTAAAATTGAATTGTATGAAGATACACAATATATTCGACTTCCAGAGAATTTTTGCAACATGGTGGCTACCAAAGATGAGTTAATAAACAGTATCTTTCCAGATTTGAGACATAATTATACTAATCATGGATGGCTACGAGAGCGAGCAATTTTAGCTGCGAAAAATTTAGATGTTGATGCCATCAATTTCAAAATACAGCAATTACTGCCTGGTAATGAAACTACATTTAAATCGATCGACACTGTTGTTGATCCTGATGAAGTTGTTAACTATCCTGTAGAATTTTTAAATTCATTAGATTTACCGGGAATGCCACCACATAATTTGCGACTGAAGATTGGTTCACCTATAATTTTGCTTCGAAATTTGAATGCTCCGAAATTATGTAATGGGACGCGATTAGTTATAAAAAAATCATGGACAACATTCTTGAAGCTACTATTTTGAGTGGAAAATTTCAAGGTGAGGTTGTACTTCTACCACGGATCCCAATGATTCCTTCAGATTCGCCTATACCATTCAAACGTTTACAATTTCCAATCCGCTTGGCATATGCTATGACTATAAATAAGTCACAAGGCCAAACAATGACAATTTGTGGCTTAGATTTAGAAAATCCGTGTTTTTCTCACGGTCAATTATATGTTGCGTGTTCCAGAGTTGGAAAACCATCGAATTTGTTTGTTTATACGCCTCAAGGATTAACTAAAAATATTGTACATCCAATAGCATTAAGATAAATTAAGTTTTTGTAAATTAATATATAAATGTTATAAAATAGTTTCAGTGTAAGATTTTTTACCTTTACTTAAAACAAGTTAAAGTTTGTATTTACGATGCTGTTATTGCCACACTCCACGGATAATATCCCAGCCTGTAATCAGTCATTTCATTCGCTTAAAATTTTCGGTGACGCCTAGAAATATCCGTGTCAATAATCATAGACAGTGGCTGCTATTATCCAGTCTACAAATTTCATCCGTGGAGTGTGGTAATAGATGCATCTTTTTAGTTAACACAGCTTCTACATTTCACTTTACTCATACAGTATATGCATACTTACACACACAGTATATACTCACATGCTACCGATCGGTCGAATTTGGATAAGTGTACATGTAATGACGTTAGATATTAAAATAACTCTTGAATAATAATTTTCATCAAAACAGTCCAGATTGTTACAGCTTATTGAAGAATGTTTGAAATTTTCGAATTAACGACGTGTGTACAGGACAACGTCTGTCGGGTCTGCTAGTACATATATACATACATATAATATCAAACCTGCCATTGCATCTACCAATTTTCATTTTCAAATATTGCTGACGTTTGATGTTCTTTCCAAACTATTTCCGAGTTTGCAAGCCCCGTCACACCAAAGGACCCAAGGGTTCGACCACCAAAGAATCGACCGCGCTCTGCTACCATTTGCAACCCCTCTTTCAACCTTTTAGACTTTATAAAAAAAACCCTTTTTTTTTTTGAAAGAGGGGCCACTAGTTATTTAAAACTAGGCAAGAGCCTAGAGAAGCCAAAACTGCGCTGGGTCCAGTATGACGGGACTTGCAATTAAACTCGTTGTTAAGCAACAATAAAAATTTTATTCAGCCATTTCAAATAACAGGTAAGTATCACTCCCAGTATACAATATACTTTTATAGAATTGAAAAAACTTCGTTACAAACTTTTACTCCCCTCCCTGTCATTACAATCCTCTGAAAATATACACGTGTAATCTCATAAAATTAGAATATATGTAACATCAGCATAATAATTTCTCCCAAATATAAATAAATAGAACATCAATCAATATAGTTACATAAATACACATAGCAAACGCATATCCATATACACACATATATATTACACACATGTTCACCTGGCAGGCAGCCCATATACATTTCACCATGCCGCCGAAGAATACAATTCTCAGTATCAGTGACCTAGACCCCCATCCCAAACTACTGTAAAAGGGTAAAGTGCCCAGCCTCCACAAAAAAACTTTTCATAAACCAATCCATTAACCCGTCCGGGTATGACTGCATTGCAACCAATGAAATTATTACAAGTATTCAAAATTTTAGAAAGGTTCCCCCAGATAGGAATGTGCCATCGCCAGGTCAACATGGCTGCACGGCTGTACAAAATGTATAACAGAATTTATGATTGGAAGTAAGAATCAATAGTGTACTCATATTAACAACTGAACTAGTAATACACTGGCTATGGCAGTAAAAGAAAATGAATGAAATTTCACTTATACTGAATTATTACAGAGTTAAGATAATTTTTATAAAATATATATATAATGACAATTTTAATAAAAAACTTTATAACATCAGCCCCTAATAAAACACATTTGAGGTGTTCATACAGAATTGGCTTGGCCACAGGCGAGGCCATGCGCACCACCAGATCCAGCAACCTAAAACATGCTATAGACCTGTAGCTAACGGCACCAACAGGTGACGTCCACAGGTTACAGCACCTCCCCAAACCTTTAAATCTACTAAAAAAACAAAACCCATATAGCTATGAATACCCTTAATCAATGCAAGCATAATTCACCCCCCTATAAATCAGTAATCTTAAGTCACACACACACTTTTACCCTAAAAGATAATTTCGCAGCAAAATTCGGTAACACATGACCGTCCGGGCTCACACTTACTCAGGGGGGCTTAAGCCTTAGTAAAATACACTGACAAAATTTACAAGCACTAATTGTCTCGCTGGACTTGTGTACCAAACTTTAACTGGAGATGTTCCAGGAAGAGAATCAGATGTTCAACATTGTAGAGGCCAAAAAAAAAATATATATAAATGGGTTAAATGTCACCTGGTATAATCCGGCACAAAACCTGAGGTACTCATGATGTATTATCCATTTCTTCCTCCCGACGGCACAGACGGAGAATCACTCGTTTTAATGCCATTGGTGGCAGATGTTCGGCCACCAGCAGAAGTGAATCGGGAATCGTCTTAGGTCGGGAACCCTGAACAATTATATATATTGACAATTACTCAAATGTTACCCAATTCACGATCCCCCTAATATTCATGACTCCAGCATAATTCACACACTACCACATGCACAGATTAAAAGAAAGTTTCGGACATTTTAAGAATGCACAGAAATTACCTTCAGAAAAAAAATTTTAGAATTAAATAACTTGTATTTATAGACTGTTCGTCAACTTAATAATCCCTTATTACAATTTCGAGATGAGTTGCAACTTAAACAGGTTCATAATACATATACAGTTTCATATACCTCTACATTTAGTTAATAAAACAATCTCTTACGCCCCCCTTTGATTATAAAGAAATGATTATGATATAATTAGGAAAAATACACAGCCATAAATACTTTAACTCAGCCAGTGTTAACTTTCAAGACATGCATAAACAGAATTTAACCCGCGCTGGCCACGTGGTGACTTCCGTATATATATCGCATTGCATCGGCATTAATTTAAGCTAAATTACAATTCTTTTATTAAATAATAAGTAAGTTACCTTGAACAGACTTACCGGAGAGTCGCGTAGTCAATTATCTAATCATGATAGATTCTAGCAGACAAAAAATTCAAACTGGTCACCGCCGGAAGAGAGAATGGTTGATGCTGCGTTGGCTGCCTGACGAAAACTGGTCCGCGCAGTCACAGAAAAAACGTTACATATCGCTCCCCACAGAGAGCGCGCGGATCGGCAAACAAGCATGCAGATAACAGGGTAGATTCCGCTCAGGTAATTAATTCACATACCCCGCAATGACAGTCACATAATTAACTGGGAAATAGCCGAGTATTCCAAAACTCGGCACACCCCCACTCCAAAAGGGCAACATGGTTGCCCCAACTGGAACTCAGTGGTACCCTGCAGTGTACCACCCTTATATTCCATACTCGAGTTGATATCGGTTTTGGCTCTCAGGAGAACAGACCTACAACAACCCACAATCAAAATTTACAACAATCAACAACGAAACAACAGCACACTATCACTCTCCATCATAACTTTCAGAACCAAAAAACAGTGGAAACTGACGATCTCCAACTCTCTAACTTTTTCCATGATAACCCTCCCGAACAGGGGAAACTGACGATCTCCAGGACCACAATCTAATCACTTCCGGCAAGTCTCTCTAACTCCTTATAGATAGTTTTTTTTTTTTTTTACTAAGGGGAAGGGTAGGAAAATCGGGAAGATGAAACAGGGCAAGGATCATGAAAAGGTCAATAGCTAGGACTAAGGGTAAGGACATGGTTCCCTCCGAAAAGGAGAATGACTGGAGAAAACCAAGGCTCGCGTGGGCAGGGGTGCAACCCTGAAGTAGACGAACACCACTGGGACTGTGGGGAACATCTACCCGCTACCCGTTAACCGCTTCTTTTCACCTTTCTATGGCGAACTTTAGGTACTCGTTCCTTTTGGACACCATTCTCTGAGAGATTATTTCGTGTTGAGCTGTACTGACTTGTTTCCTCGGAATCAGGATCAAGGCAACTTACCTCACTACTTTCACCCCGATTTGGATTATCCTCATCATCTAACTCCTCTGCTTCTGCCTTCCCTGCTTCTCTTTCTTCCACTTCTTCCTTTTCTTCCTCTTCCATAATTTCCCCTTTTTCGTCCCCATAATCCAAATCAACCTCATGACACTGCACTCCTCACCACCTTCCAGTTGCTCGCCTGATCCATCTTCCACCGCATCTTCTCCCAGCTCCTCACCGATTTCTGCATCACCCTCGTCACCAGTTCCTTCGCAAACTTCTTCACCAACTTCTTCTCCAATCTCATTGACATCCTCCTTTTCATCAACACGTTCATCATCAACATCATCGCCATCACGTCCACTACCACCATTCGAACACTGCACATCTTCATCATCTAGTTGCTCATCTGTTCCACCTGGAACTTCTTTCCGTTCTTCGGAATCCTAAGCATTACTTACAGAAGGCGTCTGCACATCTTCACACACTACATCATTCTCACTCACACACTCCACAACGCTGCCACCAAATTTCTCCTCAACTTCTACCTCATCTCCTTCCACCACACTTGCAGCATGGACATCCCCTTGTCCATCCGCAACCTCAAAAACACTTGCAGCCTGGACATCCCCGGGTCCATCCGCAAACTCAGACTCTTCAGTCTCTCTAACACCCACAACTATACTTCCCTGTGCAGCATCTGCAGACCGCTCTTCTGCCTCTTCCTTCGATTCCACTCCTTCACCACTCTCAGCAACTACAACGTCCTCAACATTTTCCACCCTGGAATCCAGCTGTCCAGGTTCATGTGCAATGACTAAATTAATCTCTACTGGTGATGGTAAAGCGACACTCTCAAGTGACTTCTCACCTCCCTGCGTAGACGATGATGATGTCATTGGATCTGGATCCCTCACGAACCGAGATGGAGATACCGGAACAAATTCCACGGCATCTGGATTCAACCATGACGTCCTCACTGACGCAGTATTAACAGACGTTTTCTTGTCGTCTTGTATTAATCCACCGAAGTTATTCCGCTTTTCTTCTTTCTCTTCACCTTCTTTATCCACAACTCTATTAGGCACTGGTACTTCCTCTGGAACCTTTAAAGTTTCCTTACTCTCCAAATAGGAATAACTTGCTTCCGACTCCCTACTTGCCGATGTTTGTTTACTAACATAATTTCTTCTTCCCCTGTTAATTTCATACTTCTTTGTTTTCTGTGCTGTAGCTGTTGTTACCGTCCTCTCTCTTGCCACCCCCTTGTAGCCTCCATTACTTCCAGAATATTCAGTTTTTCTGACCGTCTCTTGGGTTCTCCTCCAACCACCATGTTTGTCTTCTTTGGCTCTTCCTAATGAACCACTGGAGTATTGGACATCTTTAGCAGCTCTTCCCCGGGACTCGTCATTCGCCTGGACAGTCCTGGCATGCGCACACCACCGGTCCAGGTCCGCAAAAGAACGTGGAGGATCTGCGAAAACCAGCCGGGATCTCTCTTGGGGATTCAGACCTTCTCGTATTACCTGTATGACTTCCGTCTCGGGCAACCCCAGTCTTAATATACGGGCAGCTTTCCTTACATCGTGCACGAAGTCCCCCAATGCCTCTCCTTTGGCCTGTAGACGATAGAATAACTTAAACTTCAACTGGTCTTGTCGTCGACGGGGTATGAAGAAGTCCAACACCTCCGCATGGAAAGTGTCGACACTGCAGCCCCAACGCAGAGTGCTGGTGACCAGCCATGCCAATGAACCCCGGCAATACGGGTATATAAGGGACAAGACCTCCTCATCGGACACACCCGGGAAATCTGCCAACTGCAGGACCAGGTCCAAGAAGACCAACAACCTGTCCTCATCTACTCCATCCAAAACCGAAAATTTCTGGAGAACTCCGGAAAGGGGGTGGGGCAATTTCTGGTAGCATACCCCCACCAGAATTGCACAATTCAAAACACACAACAACAAACATAAATTCCCACGAAACACCTAACACAAAACATGACTTACAAAAGGAAAATCTTGAGTACTCTCTCTTCCATCAAGAGGACCCCCAGGTTCCCTAGCGTTGCGAAAACCCGATCCACTCCAGAACCAACTCTCCGTCAGCCGCCAGACTCAAAGAAGAAACGACATCAGACACTAACACCAACATACAATCCACACCACCGAACAACTACCACAACATATAACAATTCAACAAGACCTTTATTATAACTTCCGCGACTAAGTCGGGTTAATGACAGTACCGACTTCCGGTCAGGCCATACCGCATCCAGCTAACCTCTCGCACTATTACTTCATAACTATTTATATAAGGCAGCCCATTCCCCCCGTACTCTCCGGTAAGGTCCAAACTCAACAACAACAAAACCCCAACTGAAACGCATGCCACGTGGCGGCACCAGGTTTACAATTCAAATCACATAGCAATAATGCATGTCTAATACATATATACATACATATAATATCAAACCTGCCATTGCATCTACCAATTTTCATTTTCAAATATTGCTGATGTTTGATGTTCTTTCCAAACTATTTCCGAGTTTGCAAGCCCCGTCACACCAAAGGAGCCAAGGGTTCGACCACCAAAGAATCGACCGCGCTCTGCTACCATTTGCAACCCCTCTTTCAACCTTTTAGACTTTATAAAAAAAACCCTTTTTTTTTTTTTTTGAAAGAGGGGCCACTAGTTATTTAAAACTAGGCAAGAGCCTAGAGAAGCCAAAACTGCGCTGGGTCCAGTATGACGGGACTTGCAATTAAACTCGTTGTTAAGCAACAATAAAAATTTTATTCAGCCATTTCAAATAACAGGTAAGTATCACTCCCAGTATACAATATACTTTTATAGAATTGAAAAAACTTCGTTACAAACTTTTACTCCCCTCCCTGTCATTACAATCCTCTGAAAATATACACGTGTAATCTCATAAAATTAGAATATATGTAACATCAGCATAATAATTTCTCCCAAATATAAATAAATAGAACATCAATCAATATAGTTACATAAATACACATAGCACACGCATATCCATATACACACATATATATTACACACATGTTCACCTGGCAGGCAGCCCATATACATTTCACCATGCCGCCGAAGAATACAATTCTCAGTATCAGTGACCTAGACCCCCATCCCAAACTACTGTAAAAGGGTAAAGTGCCCAGCCTCCACAAAAAAACTTTTCATAAACCAATCCATTAACCCGTCTGGGTATGACTGCATTGCAACCAATGAAATTATTACAAGTATTCAAAATTTTAGAAAGGTTCCCCCAGATAGGAATGTGCCATCGCCAGGTCAACATGGCTGCACGGCCGTACAAAATGTATAACAGAATTTATGATTGGAAGTAAGAATCAATAGTGTACTCATATTAACAACTGAACTAGTAATACACTGGCTATGGCAGTAAAAGAAAATGAATGAAATTTCACTTATACTGAATTATTACAGAGTTAAGATAATTTTTATAAAATATATATATAATGACAATTTTAATAAAAAACTTTATAACATCAGCCCCTAATAAAACACATTTGAGGTGTTCATACAGAATTGGCTTGGCCACAGGCGAGGCCATGCGCACCACCAGATCCAGCAACCTAAAACATGCTATAGACCTGTAGCTAACGGCACCAACAGGTGACGTCCACAGGTTACAGCACCTCCCCAAACCTTTAAATCTACTAAAAAAACAAAACCCATATAGCTATGAATACCCTTAATCAATGCAAGCATAATTCACCCCCCTATAAATCAGTAATCTTAAGTCACACACACACTTTTACCCTAAAAGATAATTTCGCAGCAAAATTCGGTAACACATGACCGTCCGGGCTCACACTTACTCAGGGGGGCTTAAGCCTTAGTAAAATACACTGACAAAATTTACAAGCACTAATTGTCTCGCTGGACTTGTGTACCAAACTTTAACTGGAGATGTTCCAGGAAGAGAATCAGATGTTCAACATTGTAGAGGCCAAAAAAAAAATATATATAAATGGGTTAAATGTCACCTGGTATAATCCGGCACAAAACCTGAGGTACTCATGATGTATTATCCATTTCTTCCTCCCGACGGCACAGACGGAGAATCACTCGTTTTAATGCCATTGGTGGCAGATGTTCGGCCACCAGCAGAAGTGAATCGGGAATCGTCTTAGGTCGGGAACCCTGAACAATTATATATATTGACAATTACTCAAATGTTACCCAATTCACGATCCCCCTAATATTCATGACTCCAGCATAATTCACACACTACCACATGCACAGATTAAAAGAAAGTTTCGGACATTTTAAGAATGCACAGAAATTACCTTCAGAAAAAAAATTTTAGAATTAAATAACTTGTATTTATAGACTGTTCGTCAACTTAATAATCCCTTATTACAATTTCGAGATGAGTTGCAACTTAAACAGGTTCATAATACATATACAGTTTCATATACCTCTACATTTAGTTAATAAAACAATCTCTTACGCCCCCCTTTGATTATAAAGAAATGATTATGATATAATTAGGAAAAATACACAGCCATAAATACTTTAACTCAGCCAGTGTTAACTTTCAAGACATGCATAAACAGAATTTAACCCGCGCTGGCCACGTGGTGACTTCCGTATATATATCGCATTGCATCGGCATTAATTTAAGCTAAATTACAATTCTTTTATTAAATAATAAGTAAGTTACCTTGAACAGACTTACCGGAGAGTCGCGTAGTCAATTATCTAATCATGATAGATTCTAGCAGACAAAAAATTCAAACTGGTCACCGCCGGAAGAGAGAATGGTTGATGCTGCGTTGGCTGCCTGACGAAAACTGGTCCGCGCAGTCACAGAAAAAACGTTACATATCGCTCCCCACAGAGAGCGCGCGGATCGGCAAACAAGCATGCAGATAACAGGGTAGATTCCGCTCAGGTAATTAATTCACATACCCCGCAATGACAGTCACATAATTAACTGGGAAATAGCCGAGTATTCCAAAACTCGGCACACCCCCACTCCAAAAGGGCAACATGGTTGCCCCAACTGGAACTCAGTGGTACACTGCAGTGTACCACCCTTATATTCCATACTCGAGTTGATATCGGTTTTGGCTCTCAGGAGAACAGACCTACAACAACCCACAATCAAAATTTACAACAATCAACAACGAAACAACAGCACACTATCACTCTCCATCATAACTTTCAGAACCAAAAAACAGTGGAAACTGACGATCTCCAACTCTCTAACTTTTTCCATGATAACCCTCCCGAACAGGGGAAACTGACGATCTCCAGGACCACAATCTAATCACTTCCGGCAAGTCTCTCTAACTCCTTATAGATAGTTTTTTTTTTTTTTTACTAAGGGGAAGGGTAGGAAAATCGGGAAGATGAAACAGGGCAAGGATCATGAAAAGGTCAATAGCTAGGACTAAGGGTAAGGACATGGTTCCCTCCGAAAAGGAGAATGACTGGAGAAAACCAAGGCTCGCGTGGGCAGGGGTGCAACCCTGAAGTAGACGAACACCACTGGGACTGTGGGGAACATCTACCCGCTACCCGTTAACCGCTTCTTCTCACCTTTCTATGGCGAACTTTAGGTACTCGTTCCTTTTGGACACCATTCTCTGAGAGATTATTTCGTGTTGAGCTGTACTGACTTGTTTCCTCGGAATCAGGATCAAGGCAACTTACCTCACTACTTTCACCCCGATTTGGATTATCCTCATCATCTAACTCCTCTGCTTCTGCCTTCCCTGCTTCTCTTTCTTCCACTTCTTCCTTTTCTTCCTCTTCCGCAATTTCCCCTTTTTCGTCCCCATAATCCAAATCAACCTCATGACACTGCACTCCTCACCACCTTCCAGTTGCTCGCCTGATCCATCTTCCACCGCATCTTCTCCCAGCTCCTCACCGATTTCTGCATCACCCTCGTCACCAGTTCCTTCGCAAACTTCTTCACCAACTTCTTCTCCAATCTCATTGACATCCTCCTTTTCATCAACACGTTCATCATCAACATCATCGCCATCACGTCCACTACCACCATTCGAACACTGCACATCTTCATCATCTAGTTGCTCATCTGTTCCACCTGGAACTTCTTTCCGTTCTTCGGAATCCTCAGCATTACTTACAGAAGGCGTCTGCACATCTTCACACACTACATCATTCTCACTCACACACTCCACAACGCTGCCACCAAATTTCTCCTCAACTTCTACCTCATCTCCTTCCACCACACTTGCAGCATGGACATCCCCTTGTCCATCCGCAACCTCAAAAACACTTGCAGCCTGGACATCCCCGGGTCCATCCGCAAACTCAGACTCTTCAGTCTCTCTAACACCCACAACTATACTTCCCTGTGCAGCATCTGCAGACCGCTCTTCTGCCTCTTCCTTCGATTCCACTCCTTCACCACTCTCAGCAACTACAACGTCCTCAACATTTTCCACCCTGGAATCCAGCTGTCCAGGTTCATGTGCAATGACTAAATTAATCTCTACTGGTGATGGTAAAGCGACACTCTCAAGTGACTTCTCACCTCCCTGCGTAGACGATGATGATGTCATTGGATCTGGATCCCTCACGAACCGAGATGGAGATACCGGAACAAATTCCACGGCATCTGGATTCAACCATGACGTCCTCACTGACGCAGTATTAACAGACGTTTTCTTGTCGTCTTGTATTAATCCACCGAAGTTATTCCGCTTTTCTTCTTTCTCTTCACCTTCTTCATCCACAACTCTATTAGGCACTGGTACTTCCTCTGGAACCTTTAAAGTTTCCTTACTCTCCAAATAGGAATAACTTGCTTCCGACTCCCTACTTGCCGATGTTTGTTTACTAACATAATTTCTTCTTCCCCTGTTAATTTCATACTTCTTTGTTTTCTGTGCTGTAGCTGTTGTTACCGTCCTCTCTCTTGCCACCCCCTTGTAGCCTCCATTACTTCCAGAATATTCAGTTTTTCTGACCGTCTCTTGGGTTCTCCTCCAACCACCATGTTTGTCTTCTTTGGCTCTTCCTAATGAATAACTGGAGTATTGGACATCTTTAGCAGCTCTTCCCCGGGACTCGTCATTCGCCTGGACAGTCCTGGCATGCGCACACCACCGGTCCAGGTCCGCAAAAGAACGTGGAGGATCTGCGAAAACCAGCCGGGATCTCTCTTGGGGATTCAGACCTTCTCGTATTACCTGTATGACTTCCGTCTCGGGCAACCCCAGTCTTAATATACGGGCAGCTTTCCTTACATCGTGCACGAAGTCCCCCAATGCCTCTCCGTTGGCCTGTAGACGATAGAATAACTTAAACTTCAACTGGTCTTGTCGTCGACGGGGTATGAAGAAGTCCAACACCTCCGCATGGAAAGTGTCGACACTGCAGCCCCGACGCAGAGTGCTGGTGACCAGCCATGCCAATGAACCCCGGCAATACGGGTATATAAGGGACAAGACCTCCTCATCGGACACACCCGGGAAATCTGCCAACTGCAGGACCAGGTCCAAGAAGACCAACAACCTGTCCTCATCTACTCCATCCAAAACCGAAAATTTCTGGAGAACTCCGGAAAGGGGGTGGGGCAATTTCTGGTAGCATACCCCCGCCAGAATTGCACAATTCAAAACACACAACAACAAACATAAATTCCCACGAAACACCTAACACAAAACATGACTTACAAAAGGAAAATCTTGAGTACTCTCTCTTCCATCAAGAGGACCCCCAGGTTCCCTAGCGTTGCGAAAACCCGATCCACTCCAGAACCAACTCTCCGTCAGCCGCCAGACTCAAAGAAGAAACGACATCAGACACTAACACCAACATACAATCCACACCACCGAACAACTACCACAACATATAACAATTCAACAAGACCTTTATTATAACTTCCGCGACTAAGTCGGGTTAATGACAGTACCGACTTCCGGTCAGGCCATACCGCATCCAGCTAACCTCTCGCGCTATTACTTCATAACTATTTATACAAGGCAGCCCATTCCCCCCGTACTCTCCGGTAAGGTCCAAACTCAACAACAACAAAACCCCAACTGAAACGCATGCCACGTGGCGGCACCAGGTTTACAATTCAAATCACATAGCAATAATGCATGTCTAATACATATATACATACATATAATATCAAACCTGCCATTGCATCTACCAATTTTCATTTTCAAATATTGCTGATGTTTGATGTTCTTTCCAAACTATTTCCGAGTTTGCAAGCCCCGTCACACCAAAGGACCCAAGGGTTCGACCACCAAAGAATCGACCGCGCTCTGCTACCATTTGCAACCCCTCTTTCAACCTTTTAGACTTTATAAAAAAAACCCTTTTTTTTTTTTTTTGAAAGAGGGGCCACTAGTTATTTAAAACTAGGCAAGAGCCTAGAGAAGCCAAAACTGCGCTGGGTCCAGTATGACGGGACTTGCAATTAAACTCGTTGTTAAGCAACAATAAAAATTTTATTCAGCCATTTCAAATAACAGGTAAGTATCACTCCCAGTATACAATATACTTTTATAGAATTGAAAAAACTTCGTTACAAACTTTTACTCCCCTCCCTGTCATTACAATCCTCTGAAAATATACACGTGTAATCTCATAAAATTAGAATATATGTAACATCAGCATAATAATTTCTCCCAAATATAAATAAATAGAACATCAATCAATATAGTTACATAAATACACATAGCACACGCATATCCATATACACACATATATATTACACACATGTTCACCTGGCAGGCAGCCCATATACATTTCACCATGCCGCCGAAGAATACAATTCTCAGTATCAGTGACCTAGACCCCCATCCCAAACTACTGTAAAAGGGTAAAGTGCCCAGCCTCCACAAAAAAACTTTTCATAAACCAATCCATTAACCCGTCTGGGTATGACTGCATTGCAACCAATGAAATTATTACAAGTATTCAAAATTTTAGAAAGGTTCCCCCAGATAGGAATGTGCCATCGCCAGGTCAACATGGCTGCACGGCCGTACAAAATGTATAACAGAATTTATGATTGGAAGTAAGAATCAATAGTGTACTCATATTAACAACTGAACTAGTAATACACTGGCTATGGCAGTAAAAGAAAATGAATGAAATTTCACTTATACTGAATTATTACAGAGTTAAGATAATTTTTATAAAATATATATATAATGACAATTTTAATAAAAAACTTTATAACATCAGCCCCTAATAAAACACATTTGAGGTGTTCATACAGAATTGGCTTGGCCACAGGCGAGGCCATGCGCACCACCAGATCCAGCAACCTAAAACATGCTATAGACCTGTAGCTAACGGCACCAACAGGTGACGTCCACAGGTTACAGCACCTCCCCAAACCTTTAAATCTACTAAAAAAACAAAACCCATATAGCTATGAATACCCTTAATCAATGCAAGCATAATTCACCCCCCTATAAATCAGTAATCTTAAGTCACACACACACTTTTACCCTAAAAGATAATTTCGCAGCAAAATTCGGTAACACATGACCGTCCGGGCTCACACTTACTCAGGGGGGCTTAAGCCTTAGTAAAATACACTGACAAAATTTACAAGCACTAATTGTCTCGCTGGACTTGTGTACCAAACTTTAACTGGAGATGTTCCAGGAAGAGAATCAGATGTTCAACATTGTAGAGGCCAAAAAAAAAATATATATAAATGGGTTAAATGTCACCTGGTATAATCCGGCACAAAACCTGAGGTACTCATGATGTATTATCCATTTCTTCCTCCCGACGGCACAGACGGAGAATCACTCGTTTTAATGCCATTGGTGGCAGATGTTCGGCCACCAGCAGAAGTGAATCGGGAATCGTCTTAGGTCGGGAACCCTGAACAATTATATATATTGACAATTACTCAAATGTTACCCAATTCACGATCCCCCTAATATTCATGACTCCAGCATAATTCACACACTACCACATGCACAGATTAAAAGAAAGTTTCGGACATTTTAAGAATGCACAGAAATTACCTTCAGAAAAAAAATTTTAGAATTAAATAACTTGTATTTATAGACTGTTCGTCAACTTAATAATCCCTTATTACAATTTCGAGATGAGTTGCAACTTAAACAGGTTCATAATACATATACAGTTTCATATACCTCTACATTTAGTTAATAAAACAATCTCTTACGCCCCCCTTTGATTATAAAGAAATGATTATGATATAATTAGGAAAAATACACAGCCATAAATACTTTAACTCAGCCAGTGTTAACTTTCAAGACATGCATAAACAGAATTTAACCCGCGCTGGCCACGTGGTGACTTCCGTATATATATCGCATTGCATCGGCATTAATTTAAGCTAAATTACAATTCTTTTATTAAATAATAAGTAAGTTACCTTGAACAGACTTACCGGAGAGTCGCGTAGTCAATTATCTAATCATGATAGATTCTAGCAGACAAAAAATTCAAACTGGTCACCGCCGGAAGAGAGAATGGTTGATGCTGCGTTGGCTGCCTGACGAAAACTGGTCCGCGCAGTCACAGAAAAAACGTTACATATCGCTCCCCACAGAGAGCGCGCGGATCGGCAAACAAGCATGCAGATAACAGGGTAGATTCCGCTCAGGTAATTAATTCACATACCCCGCAATGACAGTCACATAATTAACTGGGAAATAGCCGAGTATTCCAAAACTCGGCACACCCCCACTCCAAAAGGGCAACATGGTTGCCCCAACTGGAACTCAGTGGTACACTGCAGTGTACCACCCTTATATTCCATACTCGAGTTGATATCGGTTTTGGCTCTCAGGAGAACAGACCTACAACAACCCACAATCAAAATTTACAACAATCAACAACGAAACAACAGCACACTATCACTCTCCATCATAACTTTCAGAACCAAAAAACAGTGGAAACTGACGATCTCCAACTCTCTAACTTTTTCCATGATAACCCTCCCGAACAGGGGAAACTGACGATCTCCAGGACCACAATCTAATCACTTCCGGCAAGTCTCTCTAACTCCTTATAGATAGTTTTTTTTTTTTTTTACTAAGGGGAAGGGTAGGAAAATCGGGAAGATGAAACAGGGCAAGGATCATGAAAAGGTCAATAGCTAGGACTAAGGGTAAGGACATGGTTCCCTCCGAAAAGGAGAATGACTGGAGAAAACCAAGGCTCGCGTGGGCAGGGGTGCAACCCTGAAGTAGACGAACACCACTGGGACTGTGGGGAACATCTACCCGCTACCCGTTAACCGCTTCTTCTCACCTTTCTATGGCGAACTTTAGGTACTCGTTCCTTTTGGACACCATTCTCTGAGAGATTATTTCGTGTTGAGCTGTACTGACTTGTTTCCTCGGAATCAGGATCAAGGCAACTTACCTCACTACTTTCACCCCGATTTGGATTATCCTCATCATCTAACTCCTCTGCTTCTGCCTTCCCTGCTTCTCTTTCTTCCACTTCTTCCTTTTCTTCCTCTTCCGCAATTTCCCCTTTTTCGTCCCCATAATCCAAATCAACCTCATGACACTGCACTCCTCACCACCTTCCAGTTGCTCGCCTGATCCATCTTCCACCGCATCTTCTCCCAGCTCCTCACCGATTTCTGCATCACCCTCGTCACCAGTTCCTTCGCAAACTTCTTCACCAACTTCTTCTCCAATCTCATTGACATCCTCCTTTTCATCAACACGTTCATCATCAACATCATCGCCATCACGTCCACTACCACCATTCGAACACTGCACATCTTCATCATCTAGTTGCTCATCTGTTCCACCTGGAACTTCTTTCCGTTCTTCGGAATCCTCAGCATTACTTACAGAAGGCGTCTGCACATCTTCACACACTACATCATTCTCACTCACACACTCCACAACGCTGCCACCAAATTTCTCCTCAACTTCTACCTCATCTCCTTCCACCACACTTGCAGCATGGACATCCCCTTGTCCATCCGCAACCTCAAAAACACTTGCAGCCTGGACATCCCCGGGTCCATCCGCAAACTCAGACTCTTCAGTCTCTCTAACACCCACAACTATACTTCCCTGTGCAGCATCTGCAGACCGCTCTTCTGCCTCTTCCTTCGATTCCACTCCTTCACCACTCTCAGCAACTACAACGTCCTCAACATTTTCCACCCTGGAATCCAGCTGTCCAGGTTCATGTGCAATGACTAAATTAATCTCTACTGGTGATGGTAAAGCGACACTCTCAAGTGACTTCTCACCTCCCTGCGTAGACGATGATGATGTCATTGGATCTGGATCCCTCACGAACCGAGATGGAGATACCGGAACAAATTCCACGGCATCTGGATTCAACCATGACGTCCTCACTGACGCAGTATTAACAGACGTTTTCTTGTCGTCTTGTATTAATCCACCGAAGTTATTCCGCTTTTCTTCTTTCTCTTCACCTTCTTCATCCACAACTCTATTAGGCACTGGTACTTCCTCTGGAACCTTTAAAGTTTCCTTACTCTCCAAATAGGAATAACTTGCTTCCGACTCCCTACTTGCCGATGTTTGTTTACTAACATAATTTCTTCTTCCCCTGTTAATTTCATACTTCTTTGTTTTCTGTGCTGTAGCTGTTGTTACCGTCCTCTCTCTTGCCACCCCCTTGTAGCCTCCATTACTTCCAGAATATTCAGTTTTTCTGACCGTCTCTTGGGTTCTCCTCCAACCACCATGTTTGTCTTCTTTGGCTCTTCCTAATGAATAACTGGAGTATTGGACATCTTTAGCAGCTCTTCCCCGGGACTCGTCATTCGCCTGGACAGTCCTGGCATGCGCACACCACCGGTCCAGGTCCGCAAAAGAACGTGGAGGATCTGCGAAAACCAGCCGGGATCTCTCTTGGGGATTCAGACCTTCTCGTATTACCTGTATGACTTCCGTCTCGGGCAACCCCAGTCTTAATATACGGGCAGCTTTCCTTACATCGTGCACGAAGTCCCCCAATGCCTCTCCGTTGGCCTGTAGACGATAGAATAACTTAAACTTCAACTGGTCTTGTCGTCGACGGGGTATGAAGAAGTCCAACACCTCCGCATGGAAAGTGTCGACACTGCAGCCCCGACGCAGAGTGCTGGTGACCAGCCATGCCAATGAACCCCGGCAATACGGGTATATAAGGGACAAGACCTCCTCATCGGACACACCCGGGAAATCTGCCAACTGCAGGACCAGGTCCAAGAAGACCAACAACCTGTCCTCATCTACTCCATCCAAAACCGAAAATTTCTGGAGAACTCCGGAAAGGGGGTGGGGCAATTTCTGGTAGCATACCCCCGCCAGAATTGCACAATTCAAAACACACAACAACAAACATAAATTCCCACGAAACACCTAACACAAAACATGACTTACAAAAGGAAAATCTTGAGTACTCTCTCTTCCATCAAGAGGACCCCCAGGTTCCCTAGCGTTGCGAAAACCCGATCCACTCCAGAACCAACTCTCCGTCAGCCGCCAGACTCAAAGAAGAAACGACATCAGACACTAACACCAACATACAATCCACACCACCGAACAACTACCACAACATATAACAATTCAACAAGACCTTTATTATAACTTCCGCGACTAAGTCGGGTTAATGACAGTACCGACTTCCGGTCAGGCCATACCGCATCCAGCTAACCTCTCGCGCTATTACTTCATAACTATTTATACAAGGCAGCCCATTCCCCCCGTACTCTCCGGTAAGGTCCAAACTCAACAACAACAAAACCCCAACTGAAACGCATGCCACGTGGCGGCACCAGGTTTACAATTCAAATCACATAGCAATAATGCATGTCTAATACATATATACATACATATAATATCAAACCTGCCATTGCATCTACCAATTTTCATTTTCAAATATTGCTGATGTTTGATGTTCTTTCCAAACTATTTCCGAGTTTGCAAGCCCCGTCACACCAAAGGACCCAAGGGTTCGACCACCAAAGAATCGACCGCGCTCTGCTACCATTTGCAACCCCTCTTTCAACCTTTTAGACTTTATAAAAAAAACCCTTTTTTTTTTTTTTTTTTTTGAAAGAGGGGCCACTAGTTATTTAAAACTAGGCAAGAGCCTAGAGAAGCCAAAACTGCGCTGGGTCCAGTATGACGGGACTTGCAATTAAACTCGTTGTTAAGCAACAATAAAAATTTTATTCAGCCATTTCAAATAACAGGTAAGTATCACTCCCAGTATACAATATACTTTTATAGAATTGAAAAAACTTCGTTACAAACTTTTACTCCCCTCCCTGTCATTACAATCCTCTGAAAATATACACGTGTAATCTCATAAAATTAGAATATATGTAACATCAGCATAATAATTTCTCCCAAATATAAATAAATAGAACATCAATCAATATAGTTACATAAATACACATAGCAAACGCATATCCATATACACACATATATATTACACACATGTTCACCTGGCAGGCAGCCCATATACATTTCACCATGCCGCCGAAGAATACAATTCTCAGTATCAGTGACCTAGACCCCCATCCCAAACTACTGTAAAAGGGTAAAGTGCCCAGCCTCCACAAAAAAACTTTTCATAAACCAATCCATTAACCCGTCCGGGTATGACTGCATTGCAACCAATGAAATTATTACAAGTATTCAAAATTTTAGAAAGGTTCCCCCAGATAGGAATGTGCCATCGCCAGGTCAACATGGCTGCACGGCTGTACAAAATGTATAACAGAATTTATGATTGGAAGTAAGAATCAATAGTGTACTCATATTAACAACTGAACTAGTAATACACTGGCTATGGCAGTAAAAGAAAATGAATGAAATTTCACTTATACTGAATTATTACAGAGTTAAGATAATTTTTATAAAATATATATATAATGACAATTTTAATAAAAAACTTTATAACATCAGCCCCTAATAAAACACATTTGAGGTGTTCATACAGAATTGGCTTGGCCACAGGCGAGGCCATGCGCACCACCAGATCCAGCAACCTAAAACATGCTATAGACCTGTAGCTAACGGCACCAACAGGTGACGTCCACAGGTTACAGCACCTCCCCAAACCTTTAAATCTACTAAAAAAACAAAACCCATATAGCTATGAATACCCTTAATCAATGCAAGCATAATTCACCCCCCTATAAATCAGTAATCTTAAGTCACACACACACTTTTACCCTAAAAGATAATTTCGCAGCAAAATTCGGTAACGCATGACCCCGTCCGGGCTCACACTTACTCAGGGGGGCTTAAGCCTTAGTAAAATACACTGACAAAATTTACAAGCACTAATTGTCTCGCTGGACTTGTGTACCAAACTTTAACTGGAGATGTTCCAGGAAGAGAATCAGATGTTCAACATTGTAGAGGCCAAAAAAAAAATATATATAAATGGGTTAAATGTCACCTGGTATAATCCGGCACAAAACCTGAGGTACTCATGATGTATTATCCATTTCTTCCTCCCGACGGCACAGACGGAGAATCACTCGTTTTAATGCCATTGGTGGCAGATGTTCGGCCACCAGCAGAAGTGAATCGGGAATCGTCTTAGGTCGGGAACCCTGAGCAATTATATATATTGACAATTACTCAAATGTTACCCAATTCACGATCCCCCTAATATTCATGACTCCAGCATAATTCACACACTACCACATGCACAGATTAAAAGAAAGTTTCGGACATTTTAAGAATGCACAGAAATTACCTTCAGAAAAAAAATTTTAGAATTAAATAACTTGTATTTATAGACTGTTCGTCAACTTAATAATCCCTTATTACAATTTCGAGATGAGTTGCAACTTAAACAGGTTCATAATACATATACAGTTTCATATACCTCTACATTTAGTTAATAAAACAATCTCTTACGCCCCCCTTTGATTATAAAGAAATGATTATGATATAATTAGGAAAAATACACAGCCATAAATACTTTATAAATACTTTAACTCAGCCAGTGTTAACTTTCAAGACATGCATAAACAGAATTTAACCCGCGCTGGCCACGCGGTGACTTCCGTATATATATCGCATTGCATCGGCATTAATTTAAGCTAAATTACAATTCTTTTATTAAATAATAAGTAAGTTACCTTGAACAGACTTACCGGAGAGTCGCGTAGTCGATTATCTAATCATGATAGATTCTAGCAGACAAAAAATTCAAACTGGTCGCTGCCGGAAGAGAGAATGGTTGATGCTGCGTTGGCTGCCTGACAAAAACTGGTCCGCGCAGTCACAGAAAAAACGTTACATATCGCTCCCCACAGAGAGCGCGCGGATCGGCAAACAAGCATGCAGATAACAGGGTAGATTCCGCTCAGGTAATTAATTCACATACCCCGCAATGACAGTCACATAATTAACTGGGAAATAGCCGAGTATTCCAAAACTCGGCACATGATTATTCATTAATGTACCGTTAGCTTACAATTACATTCTGACACCCAATATATTTTTCTACAATTTAATTTAAGTTCTTTGCAATTTCTTTTAACATCCTCTTCCAATTGACGGTTTTTAAGGGAAGACAAACTTCAGGTGGTCTTGGATAGACTGCACAATTTATGTGTAAAGTGGTTGTGCCCATCAATTAGGTTATTTTGTAGCTGTATAAAAGTGAAGGTATTCAATAACAAGATTTATTTGCATAAAAGATATAATATCATTGTGTTTGTTCCAAAAATTCTGATATTTGTTTTCATAGTATCTTATATAAGCATCATACACTTCACAAATATAGAACACTATCATTTCTATGACAGATCACTGGAATAGGATCCCTGTGTGTGTTCACACATATATTTACACTAGTTATGAGGTTGTTGTCATAAATGCATAAATTTTTTTTTAACATACAAGTAGACATATTCACTTATTTTTTGCACATATACGCTTTATAATTTATTGTCGAATCCTGAAAGTATAGCTTTACCCTACATAGTTTGTTCTTGAGATATTTTATCTCTTGAAATAACTGTTTATTGATCCACACACACACACACACACACACACACACACACACAATTTTTCCACAAGCACATGTACACATTTTTACAATCCTGTTTTGCAGACATAAAACATTTTATGTGACCTAAATAAAATTGGAGCAAATACATCATTGTAACTACAATTTGAGAAGCAATAGCTGAATGATAATTTGATGTACCACAGACATCATATGTTACCAACAAAACAGCTGTCACCACAATGGCGGTTGTCATGGAAACTGAACTCTATTTACAGAGTCAGAGATCAGAAGTGAAGTCAGCCTACAAATAGGGTTGTTCTATTGTGACTGGTACATTATCGGACCTTGAGGCATTGTGTATCAATAACATTATTAAATTACGTAAAGATTAAAATAAAATTTTACAATCTAGACATAACCAATGACTTTATACAAAAACAATTATCATGGATATTGTTACACTGTAAATAATAACAACACAATTGTACTGACTTAAACAAAATACAATTTTGTATTAATCTTTAATTATGTGTTCAGCTAGATATTCTGTGAAAAAGTTTATAAAAAGTAAGAAATTCAAAAAGAAAACACCAGTAAATAAGGAATTTTTAGATATTATTGATGGAACTTTGTGTAAACATGATTTAGTAGATGATATTATATCAAAGGAAGAGAAAAATTTTGAAGAATTAAGGAATACAAAAATTGACATGAAGACAACTGATACATGTTTTCAGGTAACTGTGATTTATTTCATCTTTCCATTTTTAACAATCTTAGATATGTTAAATCATTGCAGATTTTCTTTTTGTTATAATTATTTTGTATTAAAATTATTTTTGTTTTGTTTTCGTAAACACACACCACTT
Source organism: Magicicada septendecula (assembly GCA_034769895.1). NCBI lineage: Eukaryota > Metazoa > Arthropoda > Insecta > Hemiptera > Cicadidae > Magicicada > Magicicada septendecula. The sequence goes on along the minus strand of CM068370.1, from coordinate 339,881,373 downwards.
CAAAGAATGTTTAGGTGTGAATACTATCACTCCCTAAATAAGAATATTTTTTGTTTATAATTTTTCTCAGTGAATAAACAAAGATGCAAAGTTGATAATCATTTATTTTCATCAACATAAAAAATTTAATTATAAAATTAAGTCGGATAAAGAAATTGCTGAAAAAAAGAATACAAAAATACTAACTCTATATAATTATATGTATAAAAAATGGGTAATATCCAAAAGTGTACAATGGTTAAGATTTGAAGGAGTAGTATATAGGCTATAAAGAGTTTTGTCTAAAAGTTCAGGTGGCCAGATCCTGTTGAAGGAAACAAAATAGTATCCTCAGCCATCAGTGGTATCAGTCTACTGATAATACTAAGTACAGTAAACAATAAAAATGTAGTTTTATAATGTTGTTTACTAATTATATAGGTATCTGAAATCTTCCTATACAGGGTTTAAATGATGTATTACAGAGTACAATGATGTACTCTGTAAAATTTACATATTCTTTTCTTTTATTTATTTAATTCCAATCAGTCTGAGAACCATAAATAAAATTAGTATGGTAATCTTCAGAACTGGTAGGAGTATAAGAAACAGGTAGGAGTAGTTATCCAACAAGAACACCCTTGTATATTATTAAACAGCGAATTTATTACCAGGAAATAACAAACATAATATATTAATTATGTATATTTTATAAATATAAATAATTCACTACCGACTCGGAACACAAAGTTTTTTGTGGGTAAAAACATAAAAGTTTTACCCATAAAAAACTTTGTGTTCTGAGTCGGTAGGATTCTTGTTTTTTCTAAGTGTTGGAGGAAGACTTTTAAAGGTAGACAAGGTAGACAGCATCTCCCCAAATAATTTATTCATAAAATAATTAATTTTTATTTATTTATTAAGTTGCATAAGTTACTCAGAAAGGTATAAAACTAATGTAAGAAGTTAAATATCATGTGACATGACGCGAATGTGAGCCATGGAACCTTACTGTGTGATGCAATTGTACGCTGAGTATCAGGGTAGACGTTACTTGAAATGTTTTTTTAAGAAGACTGGAGGTGAGGAGGGCTTCAGTGGATGACAATAGGAAGGGGCCTGCGCGCGCAGCATAAAAATGCGTCCCGTACATCACATCAGAAGACACGTCTCCCCTTCACTAAATAGCACAGAATTCTCACCTGGCCGCCTGTGTTTGTTCAATGTGCTCCGCGTAGTGAATATTTGTTTTTGTTGAGTTTACAAATTATTTTTAATTTTTTATATAGTTGTATAGACTAAGAAGTGTGTAATCATTTACGCACTAATTATTTAATAATACATATTATTAAGTGTCGTCATTTAAGTGCTTTAAGCATACCGTTAAATTGGTTTAAAGTAGCAAAATGAATACAGGTAGTACCAGTTCTATGGCAGAAGTATTTGATATAAACTCTGACAACTTTGATTTATTAGAATTTTTGTTAAAATACGAAATCAGTACATTACATTTAGAGCAAAAAGTATTGCTAACGTCAAAAATATCTCGGGCGTCTTTAGATTTGTCGCAGAAGGATGGAAAAGTTATCAGAAAATTTGGTATAGTAAATATATATGGCTCTCTTGTTGTAAGTGAAACAAAACTCTTCACTTCTATTACTGTTTGATGTTTGATGGAGACGAACCATGGAGCAAAATTGGAGAAGGCGCTATAAAAAATTTTGAAGTTAAAGCCGCTAAACATGCTGGTAGCAAAACTGATATGAAAAATTCTGAGATGTTTCACATGCTAGGACGTAACAGAATTGAAACTGTTTGTCCGAAACACCTAGAATTCAAGCAATACAGCACAATGAAAATGTGGCAAGAAATCGAAAGTTAGTAGGCCGTTTGGTAGATGTTGTTTGTTATTTAGGGAGACAAGAGTTAGCTTTATTAGGCATAAGAAAAATGAGCAATCTCTCAATAAGGGCAATTATTTAGAAACTTTAAATTTCCTGGCAATGGAAGAGTCTTTCATGAAAGAACATATACAGAGTGATTCAAAATTCCACGCCAATCTCTCTGGAGCTGATTCTATAATTAAAAATAAGACAAAAATGAGGCATGGCATGTAGATCTCATTTACAAGAAAATATGAACCATTTGTGTAATGTCTGCAGTAATCCGGATTTGTCACCATTACAAAATGTGAATAAAATTTATCTTTTTCTGGCAATATTTTCTAATTAAGATTCATAAACAACACCAATAACAATACGATAGCTTTCTTTTGATATTTAGGCTAAATTATATAAAAATGCATGTGTTTCAGGCAGTCACTTAGCTATTATCTGATAGAGATAGCATTAACTCTATTTACCATAGTTTTACTGGTTCATTAAGAACGTCAATAATCTTAGTAAGATGTTGCTTTTGGCTGGTATTTTTATGTCTACCCAAATTATTTTGTCACGCTTCGCCACTGCTGAAAACAACAAATTCATAACACTAACATATATCAATAACCACACTGAAAAAATACCCCAAAATTTATAAAAGAATACAAAGTTGCCTACAGAACTACAAACAAGACAAAACACACACTGTCAAAAAACACACACAAAGAACAAAACAAATTTGGTTTACCTGGTGTATATAAACTAAACTTCTCAGGATGTAAATTCTACATAGACCAGACAGGACATAGCTTTGAACTGAGATACATTGAACGCACAAAGGCACTACACTCCACCACCAAATCCACTTTTGCAAACCACCTGATTGAAGCAAACCATACATACACAAATATAAACTGCAACATGAAAATTCTATACGTATATACAAACAGCCGAAAACTAGACACTCTTGAACAATTAGAAATATACAAACACACAAAAACACATAAAATCAACATCCTAAACAAACAGACACAATTCAAATCACACATACTATTCGAACATATCACACACAACATCGATCTTTCGAACAACAGTGCTATCACCAAGAACAAGACAGACAGCGATCCTAGTGGAAGCTTAACATTTTTATCAATTAAAAATTAGTGTTCCATGTCAGTAGTGATACATTTATAATTAGTTAATCAATGGACATGTCATGGACAACAAAATTCAGTTATTTATTAATGATTGATTTAGACACTTATGGCCCTTTGACCTGTAACCCTTGACCTAAAACATGCAGTATTGTAAACTTCATCATTAAACTTTGCGCATTTTGCATTGCTATATTTATAAATGTAAGTTAGTTATATAATATGATTATTATGTAACAATTTTTTACCATATTTGTCTGCAGGAAATAGTGGAACAAGCCATGAATGATAAAAACATGTTTCCTCAGGAAGCAAATAAACATCTTTGTGAACAAGTCGAGGTAAGAGGCAGATATAAGATCATAGCTTTTTATAATATGACTTTCTTTCAATTTCCCAGGATGTTATCAAGTTCTATAGTTTGAGCAAATCTGAATGTAACAAATTCATCTTGATATAATGCTACTGCTAGAAACAGGGGACCTCTACCTAAGTGCCATACAGTAGCCCACACTATTTATTATATATATTATAACATCGCCAAATTCAGATCATATTTGATATCTATAAGTATATAAGAAACGCAAAAAAGTAATATATTTTGATAAATAAATAAAGAAGAGAATAAAAATATAAAATGTAATTAAGAAAGAAGGAGGAAGAATGGTAAAACAAAAGTGATTATTAAATAAAATTATAGACTAGACTGACAAACAAACGACTTTGACCCAACCCCAGAGATTGGCCAGATAAAAACCAAAATAAAATGAAACAAAATGGAAAGGAAGGAGAAGAAAAATGAAAATAAAAATGGAACAAACCAAATATAAAGGAAATAAAGTGAAACAAGATGATAAAACACAGACAAATAATATAGAATAGGGAAGGGAGAAATGATACACTCAAATACCATAAAGGAAACGAAACCAGTAAATAACCAATATAAAAAAAATAAGTATTAGTATTGACTAAGTGACAAATGTAATTAATAATTGATAAAACCCGATAAATAAAAATACACTAACCCAAGAATTAGAAGTATATGTAAGTAAGAACTTTAGAAAGACATGAACTTATTAAGTATAAATAATATTTGTAAAGAAAGAGAGAGATAGTGAGAAATAAAAATAACTAAGTGACAAAGAAAAAGTAATGGTAGGGATTACCCACTAATAAACACTTAAAATAAAAAGTTTAAGAAGTGCCAAAAGTGAAAGTGTAAAAACTCCAAAATAATGAGTAAATCAGTGATAAACACCAGATAGTTTAAAAGTGAATGTTATGAATAAATAAGAATATTGTAAATGATAGTATGATAAAAAATAGTGATAGATAAGAAAACACTTAGTAAATCAGTGATAAACACTAAATGATTTAATAGTGAACATATAAGAATTGTATTGTTAATAGTAATTAAAAATAGTATTTAGATTAGATATAAATGAAGGATACGATGTTATTCAGAGAAGAAAGCCCATGTAAGGTAAACAGTTTAGTGTTACCATGGATTGGAGGGAGAGATTATTAAATAAATAAGAAATTAAAAATGCAATCAATAAACACCCCATGTTATAAGGGATAATCGATTAAGTAAGTTTAAAAGGAGTGATGATGTTTCTCACCCAAAAAATAGTAAAGAATGAAATGTGTTGTAAACCAACATTACCTAATAACTGGTAAAGATTGTTCATTTAAATTTATGAATAGGATATGGCTGAAGGAAGTATACAGTCTATCCTAGTTGTTATATTTTATGTAATAAAGAATAGTAAATAATAGCCATATTGTTGACAATGGCAAGTTAAAGAAATAAGAAGGTAAATCAATACAGAAATAATAAACACTGGAAAATCAGTTAGGAAATAATTGACAAGCCATGATGTAAAAAATAATGTTGACACATGATCAGTACAAAAACAGATTCAAAACACATTAACCAATAAACCAATCAATTATAATAACAAAACAAAACACTTTAGAGTAAAATGAGATATAATTGGTATAAAATAAGTAAATATAATCAATGGCTACTTAGGCCTATGAAATGCCCAACTGTAAAAACCAAATAAATACAAATTGTATAAAATCAACAAAGAAATTAACAAATCCAAGGCGAGTAACCAGCTAAGGATAATTTGTAAATCATATTAAAAGAAAAATGTTAGAATAAGGACTTAAATTAAAAGAGAAATATAGTTAACAAATATTAAAATAACTGTACAAACATTAATATTTTGAAGAACCCAACCTTATGGGATATCAAAATAATCTTTGAAAGGAAATACTGTAATAACAGTAGTGATAATATTTAATACGTAGGGAGGAAGACAGAAAAATAAAAGCAATCAGAAGATATACAGCTATTTTGAATAAAAATTCAAAATTGATAACAATGGTTATAAGACAAGATTAACCAATCAGAATTAATTTGTAACCATGACAACAGACGTTGGTTACGAATTTTCCATTAGATCTTATTACTCGTAAAGTGACGCTCTTGCAGAATTGAAGCCAAATCATGAACGATCAAAATTCTAATTTAAAAAGTCAAAATAGTAAACAAAATTACAACAAATGAACAAGAAAGAAGCAGACGATGACTGAAACCATTTAACTGATGTCGAGGACCAATTAAATAAAAAAGAAATGAATAAATTGCTACGATTAATTTGAAAAAGATGCCAGACGCCCTAGACAATTGAAAATTGAATATGATTGCAGCCCAATTCCTTTTTACCTGAACAACTGAGTACACCCAGTCTACTGATGTGTTAAGTATCATTAAATTACCCAAATTTCAGAATTAAACTCACTTTAAATATTTCTCACAGTAATCTGAACTCTCACTATAAACTGCATATAATTTCTTTCAAAGATACTGAACTAAGACACTGAAATTTTGTCAACTAGTAAAAATAACCTGTTGTTAGTTTACTAACTTTTGAAACACTTTTACTACACTCTGTAACGGTACAGAAATGGGAATTTTATTTTATATAAATCAGTATTTAATTCAGTAATTCAATAGTTAACTGCACCTGTAAGGAGCCTCCAGTACAGCAATGCAACATACATACAGTCAGCCAAAACAATTGCCAGACGCATTGCGTAACCGCCAGCAGCAGCCTTGTGACACAGTCTCCAGTCTGCTGTGTGTCATCAGAGAGTGAACAGTAGTAGTGAGCATCAGACAGTAAAAAATTAAACGGTGGCCTCGGGTGCAAGATAGGCCGTAATTAAAGAGTAGGCCTATCTTTCCAAGCAATAACAAGTATTAAAAGTGTGAAAACATTTATATAAAAGTACGCCAATAATAACGTGCGGTCAGTTCCAGTTGTGACTCAGGGCCGCGCGGCCAGCCTACAACAACATATAATTGTTCGAAAAGTTACACCGGCCGACATAATTATTAAATGTGACAAACGTGGTTTTAGTGACCAGTAAAACTTGGTACCAGTTCAAAGACAAAATTACTTTAATGAGCATCAATTGACTTTCAAAGTGAGGCATAAAACACGTGCATCGTTAGTTGGAGTAGAGCAACATCCAGGATGAGTATTATTCAGAATTTTAAAATACATTAACATTTATATTTGCCGACGTTTTTCTAAATCATGAGATCTCAGAGTGGGGTTCAATTTATACATTCAAATAGAATGGCCAAGTAAAAGAATGAATGTGTGAGTGTGGAGTGGAATTACGTACTGGTTCATTACAAACATGAATAATTTGTCATAGGCTTCATTTTGTCACTTTGTTTGATTTTTACTAATTGTGTATCATTCAACGAGTATTTAATATAATAGAAAAGAAATAAGAAATTTAAATGTTATAAGAGGGAGACTAAATAATTAATTTGCATAATAAATTAGAAGCAATTTGTTTTAGCACAAACGGTGTATTTGATCTTTGCCCATATCAAATCCAAATAATCCTTTTTGCAGCAGTTTCGTCTGAACGACCCTTGGAATAAAAACCCGAAGGTAAGAGATAATTATAATTTTGTAATTAATTGAGAAGTTTCAACTCCAGGAACAAGTTATAGCTACACATTATATTATTTAAGTATAAATAATGTAAGGTAGTGTATTTTTATTGTTGTAATCAGTAATAATCCTTTTATCGTAATCACAAGAATCCAAGACGTTTGAACTAAAATATTTGTAAACAACTTCTACAGTCGCCATCATTGACTGTCTGATACGTTCAAAATCGATTTGTCAAACCCCAGAGAAATTGTCTTATATTAATTGCCGGTGCAAATGTATTACAAAACAAAATATAATCTGTGCTAAACTGAATAATTAGTAATCACCAAATAATAAACAAGTACTGAGTGTAACCACTGTGTTTTAATTTCATTAGGAAGGTGTATTATAATTTGTGTACATTTTAGCGAACAGCTAGTATTGACGGCAAGCGCTCATGTAGCCAACTCAACGAACTACTGGCCTGATTAAGAAGGTCGAACTGAGGTGGGAATAAGTTTGAATTCTCCACACCGCCTGAGCTGAGCTCGCCCTATCATCATACAATTTTTTTCTTCGTATTATTTAAATTAGCAGCCATCCTTACTATTTCCTTTATGAATTTGCTAACTGCTATAATTTTTTATTGTTCGACTAAGCTTTTCGTCATTACTGACATCTTCAGGTCTTAAACAACGACGTTTGACTTTTGCGTTGTTTAAGACCTGAAGATGTCAGTAATGACGAAAAGCTTAGTCGAACAATAAAAAATTATAGCAGTTAGTAAATTCATAAAAGAAATAATAAAATTTTTTAATTGTTTTAATTAAACAATTTGGCGCCACCCGGGATTTACACACCCCTAGTGAACAACAGGTAAAGACTTCGATACCTGCTTATTCGTGCGTTCGCGATGGTCACAATTAGCGTAAGTTACGTTCCAGAGCAACGACGGATTGGTAAGACACAAGAGTACACGTTACACCAATTACACTTATACACGTTTACAATTAGACGGACATCGTTAAGTTACAATATATATATATATATATATATATATATATATATATATATATATATATATATATGGTCACACATGCTGTCAGACAAATGGTACCAATTGTGCATCTTGTCACATTTGTGGCCCTTACAAGAGCTGTTGGGCAAGGAAGCTAGTTGATGCTGTGGCACGTGTTTGATGTCAGGGTTGGGTGAAGTGTGACTTTTGGTAGTTCATCTTCTTTCTCTTCCATCTCACTCCTTTTCTTTCCTGCTGTTTTCTTCATGTCATCCGTGACTCATCTCATCCCTCAAATTTGGTGTCACAGTGGGCCTATCAGAGGTCTGCCAACTCCTAATTGGATCGCTGTGAGCACTCCTAGTTTCTGCCAGATGTTTGCAGCAAACCTTGAGATGGTTACCATTTTTGGATAGGTTCACTGTGATTACTCCAGGCTGGCACAGGGAGCAGATGTCTGTCTGCCACTGCAGTCACAATCAGTGGCGAAGTTACATGGAGGCAATTGAGGCAATGCCTACCCTAAAAAATTCTGTAGAATAAAAATTATAAATACGTATGTACTACATAACGTAAAGATTATACATTGTTACCGCGACTGTCGAATTTATTAGGCCAAAACGTGCTTTACTGAGCGACCGTTAGATGGTGACAGGTGAGACTCGGCATAGCTCGTTTAAAGCGAATGAGGCAACCTGAACTTGCCTCAGCGTTTTTTGTATACATCGTATGTAAGCAATGTGCCGGAGTGATAGGGAAGTGAAGGGAGGGGGGATTGCCCCGTGCTGTACACATAGAGCGTTGAGGCATGCCTCACTTATGTGGTCCAAACATTCAAGTTAAAGCGCGCTGTGTTGTTTATAAGTGTGTTTATTTTATGCGGTTATTAAAAGTGTCCCTGTTATTCCGCTGAACTAACAGATGATCAAGATTGTTATTTGAATTATTTGTAACATTAAACATATATATAGAAACTAATCAAGTTTAAAAATTTGAAGTTCAATCAGTTGTATTATTGTGTATGACTTATACAAGGATTGTTCAATAGAAACACGTATAGAGCTGTAAAGCATTTTTTATTCAACGATTTTAAAAGAAGTCTCCATTAACATTAAGACATGAGTTCCACTGTTGCACCAACCTGTAGATTCCCTGCTAGTAAAATTCTTACAGCTGTTTGTGGAACCATTCGCTTACAGCAAACTCTACCTCAGCGTCCGATTTAAACCACCAACCTTTTAGTGATTCCTTAAAAAAAATTTAAGATAAGATTTTTGCCTACCCATTCATTAGCTACTAGCTTCGCCACTGGTCACAATACATATACACACTTACAGACATGTATACATATGACATACATACATTACATACACACATGTGACATAATAAAAATAACTAATATAGGCACATTTTTGGCAGTCTTTAGAAGTTCAAAAATATGTAATTCTATTCAATACTTTTATTTTTGTCGTTACTTTTCCAGTTCTAAACCTTCTGTTAAAACAGGCATTACTGGAAGAAAATGCATCATTGAAGCAGTCACTCAAAGAAAGTGAAGCTCGTCTGAAGGGAGTACAGAAATGCTCACCTGCTATGGCACTCCATGGTCGAGCCTCAGATTTAGCAGCAAGCAAAATAGTCGAACTGACCAAACGTGTACGAGAGCTGACAGCAGATCTTGAAGTGGCCAAGTTGCGTTGCCACAATGCAGAAGTATCTCTGTTTATAAATTCAACAACTAAGCCAGATGAGAGTAAGTATTATTATTATTTTGCTGATATTTGTTGTTAGCGGCCACTTATGACAGTTATGTGCTCACAATTGATAATGTTCATTCTGGTGTTGCAGTTGATTTTGAAAGCATTTTCAGGTGAGCTGTCTTCAGTAACTCTGCCTACATTATAATCACTGTCTTCCAAGTACAATGAAATTTATCTTAAGTAACAAAACTGTTGCAAACCACATGATTTTGGGTGATGTTAACTTAGATCTCATTGAGTTTAATGAAAAAACTGAGGATTATTTCTACCAATTACTGCAAAATGGTTATGAATCGATGATAAATACTTGTACTCATCCTATAAAGAATTATAAAGATGGAACTTGCATTGACCATATTTTCATGAAAGGAATATACACAGCAAAATCTGGTAAATTAATTGACTCAATCACAGACCACTACCCCGTTTTAATATCACTACATGGAAACAACATAAAATGCAAACTTACAGTATCTTTTGAAATAAACAAAAAAAGATTTTTGGAGCTGTGTGCTTCAGAACAATGGCAACAAGTCTGTAATACACCAAATAACAATGAAGCATTAGATTTGTTAATAAACAAGATTCAAACTATCACACAACTTTCACACAAAACTAGGCCAAAAATTCAAAAACCAAGAAAGACCTGGATTACCCCTGCTCTCATTAATTCAGTTAATAACAAAAACAAATTATATAAAGCCTGGAAGAATAGTCAAGACGACTTGCTAAAAAAAGAGCTGTACTTAAATTACGAAAAACGACTTAAATCATTACTTAGGACTGCTAAAAATAGGCATGAAGAAAAACAACTACAAAACGCTGATTCTAAAAAAATGTGGAGATATGTTCATCTAAAATTGGATCGTAATTCAAAAAATAGACAAATAAATGATATTTTGATTAATAATAAACTTAACAGCAATGACTGGACAAAGGCTAATTATTTTAATGAATTTTTCAGCACAGTAGTATCTAGGCTGAATGAAAGTGCGAATCCTCCTATTCTGCAGCATGAAATACCAGATATATCAATTAATCAGTATACTATGTTTCTAACACCAACAAATGAGTCAGAAGTTTACCAAACTATTCGTGAACTCAAAAATAAACCTGGTGGGTGTGATGAAATTCATGCCTATACAGTTAAGCTAGCTGCTCCGTTCATAACTCCTGCTTTGACTCACATTATTAATACTGCTATGATACAACGTACATGTCCATATCAATTTAAGAAAGCTGTAATTTGTCCTATATATAAGGAAGGTGTAAAAAGTTTGGTTAACAATTATCGACCGATCGCACTGATATCAAATCTAGCTAAGATTTTTGAAAAAATTATTTTTACCAGATTATTTAAATTTGTAAAGAACCATAACCTGTTAAGTGCTAAACAATTTGGCTTTCTCAAGAAGAAAGGTACAGATGATGCTATAGCCCTACTTAGCAAATTTATTTATGAAAATCTAAGTATTAGCATACCAACTGTTGTAACTTTTTTGGACTACTCCAAAGCTTTTGACACTGTCGATCATGGCATACTTATATCCAAATTACAGAATATGGGAATAAGAGGTGTAAGCTTATCCCTGATAGCCAGTTATTTACATGACAGGACACAAGTTGTAAAGGTGAATGGGACTAGAAGTCAGCCTATTAAAACAAATGTTGGAGTGCCCCAGGGCTCTATATTAGGACCTTTATTGTTTATTTTATATATCAATGACTTACTAGTGTTACAAGATGTATTAATAGCATATGCTGATGATACAGCAGTACCAATGAAAGCAAAGACATGGCCTGAACTTGCTACAGATATGTCAACTAAATTAGATATTATATACTCTTGGCTCTATCACAATAATCTAGTACTCAACATAAGCAAGTCTGTTTTTATCACCTTTGGAAATTATAGAGACTCTGTTCCGCATGACTTTGAAATTAAGATAAATGGTCAAAAATTGAAAAGAGTTAAATCTAGTAAATATCTAGGAATAACATATGACTTTAACATGAAGTGGGATGTACGTGTGGCTAACATTGTAAAAAAAAACCAAATACTTAGTCTACGTTTTTTGCAGACTTAAACAAATTTTATCAAAAAAGCAACTAATACAAATATACTATGGACTATTCCATAGTGTGGCAGGGTATGCTATCATAGGCTGGGGGGGTCTATATAAATCATCTCTAGACGCATTGGATCGGCTGCAAAAGTGTATTCTTAAAATTATAGGAGTCAATGAACAAGATTCGAATAAACCATTAAATATTAAACAGGTGTTTGTAGTGAATTCTATAGTTTATCAATACAATGATCTAAAAAGTGAGTTTTTACAAAATCGAATCAACACACGGTATAAAAATATTATATTGCCGCGACACCTATTAAGTATTGGGCAAAGAAGCTATGTGTATTTTATATGCCATAAAATATTTTAATGAATTACCTAATGAACTGAAAAATCTAAGTGTAAATATAAAAGTGCTTAAAAAAAATCAAAGAAAAAGTTAGGAACATTGTTATTGAATAATCAAAAAAACAGTCTATTATGATATGGACCTTTTTTCTCTTTTTTTTTCATTTATTTATTGAATTGTGTTATAGTACAAACTAAAATTTTGTTAAAATTGAAAAATAATTTATTTTTAATATTTACTATGATCGGTGAGGTAAAACTCACAATTAGTATTAAGTATATAAATATTAATTCTAAGGACCAACCTATGTACGGGCATTTATGCCCCCTATAGGTCCTTTATTGTATAATTTTTATTATATGTAAAGGAAAATTGGTAATAAATATTATTATTAACCGCATGCGCACGGATGTGTGTGTGTGTGTGTGTGTTTAGCACAGTGTTTTGGTTTCTTAATATTCTATGGTTAATAATGATGACTTTTTATTTCTAATATTTTTAATACTGTGAAACAGTGAAGGATTGAACATAACCAAACATTCTTGTGGACAAATCTCATTCACTATCCTCTACCTCTAATCTGTTCTTTGCACTGTCTAATACTTTTCCTTTAATTTATAAACTTTTTGCAGCAACTTTTTGTTTTGAAGTACACCTTTTCTTATTTTTTTCAATTGTTGCTTTCCTTACTTACTTTACAAATTTTGTATCTTCCATTTGTTGTTAAGTGTCCTAATCAACTCAGTTGTCTTTCTTCTACAGTTCAAGTGTACATTATATATCTCAATCACTTGTAATTTCTCTATACCTTCTTTTACCTTTCTTTCCAAAACCTTTTACTATTCTTAGGTATTTCATCTCATCAGCTTGTATATTGCTTTTCTGTTTTTCAATCATCACTTAAGATGCACAACCAGATGTTGGGGAGTAAGTATACAGATTGCCTTTAACTCCTTCTTCTTTGCTTTTGCGACTTTTTTCTTATACATTAAAATGTAATTCATGGTGCACTACAATTTTAATGGTTTTTCTCTTTCTGCTTATTTCACTCTCTCTTATCTATGATTACTTTTAGATATTAGAATATTTTCATTTACTCTATCTTAAGAATAAGTTTATTGGCAAATGCCTCTTTAGGAATGTTTATTAACTATAAGAAAGTGTAATCAATGAAGTTTATTCTTCAGCACAAAAAGAAGAAGAAAAAGACAAGGAAAAAGAGATCAGCAGTAATTATGAGGACAGTATTAAGGATTTAGCAGAGAAGTTGACAAGTACAAATTTGAAACTGTGTGAAACACGTAATCAGTGCCAACAGCTGAAGCATGAACTAAAACTAGCTCACAAGGTGAGTTATAATAGATTTTGTGTGTATAATACAAACACAGAAACATACTAGTACTGTACTCTATCATCTTGCCTCTGTACAGAGCATAGACCTTATAAATATCTCCTCTACTTTTCTCTGCTTTGTGCTAATATTTTGCCAGGTATAGTGAATGGGTTGGCAAGGTCACCAGCTTGAGGGGGTGCTGAAATGTCATGTTAAATAATTTTGTAAGTGAAAAAATAAAGAAAAACTATTTTTAAAACTTGAACCTTACTCTTTATTCAACCCTTGTATAAAAACTTGAGTTGAAGAATGAAAACAAATCTTAATTGGCCAAAGGCAAAGAAGGTCATTTTTAAGTGAATAAAATAATTATTTGCATTTATGACTTAAGCTTTGTAATTGTAATTTTGTTAGTTTTTATGTATCCTAAAAAAAGCTTGTTCTATGTATCCTGACATCTTGTCCAAGGAAACAATCATTATCATTATGCTTTTTTATTTTTTATGATTTTTATTCATCTGGTCTAAATCAGTTACTAGATAAGATAGGTACCTAAATGATCCTTAGACTATGCAGAGAATGAAAATAAGTACTTAAGAAAATCCTTATAAATGAAAATTTCATATGAAATTACTGTTTAACTTGATAATTAGTGTTAAGTTTTTTGTGTAACATGTTAATTAAAAACTTCTGAACTGACATTTTGCCCTTTAAAGCAATAACTAAAGAACAGACTTTTTTGTTTATATAATTTTTCCAGATTTTCATTAATCTAATCTTAATAAGTTACTGTAATACATGAGTTTCCTAAAAAAAACACTGGCTGTATCCAAAGAATGAAACTAAATGGTTATTGTTCACAGAATTAGTGTTTTATTCCATCATGATTAGTGTTAATTTTTATAGATATAATCAAATATGTGAGCTACGGCCTACAAGCTTTTAGATTGACATTTTGTTCAAAGAAGGAACAATTATTTTACTTCTGTTACTTTCTGATTTTTATAAATATAAATTAGTTACTTCATATGTTACCTAAATATCCTTTATGTATCTAAATAATTAAAATAAATTATAATTGTTTATGAAATGATTGTTTTATTTTATAATTACATTACTGGTAATTTAAGATTGCCATATTTGCTAATGGCTATATGGGGGGGGGGCAAATTGTGATTGCCTGGGGCACCAGAGGCCATAGCTACACGCTGTATTTTGCTTCTCTCCAGGTTATCTCCATTGCCTGTAAGTCTCTACACTTCTTTTCCATGTCTTTGCTGGTCTGTCCCATTTCCTTTTGCCAGTGCTTACTTTGTCTTATTTATTCATCTAAACATTGTGTGTATTGTGTTGTGTTTATTATAACAGGTAGTACTTTTTAAACAAGTAAAACCATATACAATTCCTTAGGCTTTAACTACTGGGGTGAACATTGTTGGAATTATTATTAGCCAGGCTGTTATGCGTGGTCTACTGTTGGTAAAGACAGACTTTTTGCACCACCATCGGAGGCCATCCATCATAGGCTCTACCTCAGTACTGGGGTGAATTGGCAGACACCTTGCCAGTTGTTTCATAGTCTCTACTTCAGTACTGGGGTGAATTGGTGGACACCTTGCCAATTGTTTCAATCATTTCTGACACTGAAGTGGCCTCTTATAGTGGGGCCAAAACGTTTGTCTTGAACAACAGTAAACCACAGCCTAACAGCCCGCTTAATAATAGTATCAATAAGGTGAAATCATATTAAACACTGCTTGTTGAGAATTCAGAAACTGATTCAACTATGTAGACATACTCAATTGTATGGAGACAATAAAATACAATACCATTTATTATATTCAATGTGGAGACACAAAACCATTCATTATAAAGGTTGTTGTACTATGCTTTTAATTCATTGTACAAAGTGTGTCAGAATTAAAGATACAAATCCTTACGCTTTTTAAAATATCAGTATTTATTTATAAACTCTCAACTGATAATGGCTTAAATAAATATACCGTATCTTTATTTTTTGACATAATCACTGTCATTGCCAGAGTATTTACAGAATCAGCCATTTTATGGAATATGGAATCCAAAACGAATGTGGAATCAGCTTTTGTATTCACAGTCACAAAACTTTATTGCCATTCATAATTCCATTTCATGACTTGTCTTTCATTTCGTCATCATTATCAAACCTTTTTCTAACCAGATGTTCACCTTTTTTCCCACGTTTTCCACCTGAAAAAGGTGAAGGAATCAGTAAAAATCATTCCAATCATTGAAATACATACAGGACACATACCAGTACTGGTACAACTGTTACCATGTATGTACTATTCAGTAGAGAGTATATAACTGTAGGTAAAAAGCAAGTTATCAAATAATGAAAAAATCCAACACAATACAATAATTGATTCTCATGTCACATGAATATTATAAATATTGTAGTTTGGGATCTTAAGAATTTGTTTCAATAAAATGACAAATTTATTTTCTTGTGATTCAAATAAATAGCACCTTAATTTATTTAGAGTTGCTAGCACTTTGGAACATATTACCTCTGTATCCAGGGACATCTTGCAGTATTGTTGCACCTCTATGCTTCACAGTGGCATAACTAGAATTTGGCCTTGGGGGGGGGGGGTCCGGTCAAGTCGGTTTCATACAAAAGAAAAAGAAACAATTAAAACAAATCAACAGTACTATTTTTTAAATTGTTGAAAAATGTGTGATAAAATCCTGAAATCAATCCCAAAAAAGTGTGGTAATAACACAATAAAAATACATGTTATTAAAACATTATTTAGAAGATACTTTTGACTTTCCTACATTTCATATTTCAAACATATATGCAAATGTTGTGTAATAAACTTGCTTGTTTATTTTTTTAAAAATTACAATAATAGTGTACACAGCTAAAAAATAATAAAATATCCTAAAAATTAAGAGATTAACAAAATTCATCAATTTTGTTCGACCCTCTTGTGGGGGGGGTCTTTCATCCCCTCCCCCGTAAATATGCCCCTGATCCTTCACCTCCACCAACTCTTGACCAGAACATCTTCTTATTCCGGGAAGAAGATCCAGAACACTATTTTAAGGCCCATCGCGTTCATGCATTCAACATGATTATGGGCATCTCCTCTTTATTGTTCTAGGTGGATTGAACTAAAAAATATTTTAAACAATTTTTTACGGTTTATTAATCAATTTTAATCAATTAAACAATTTTTTACCTTTTTAATCCACATTGCTCTGTCCTATGTGTTGTGTTATGATTTGATGGTCATTCATTTTTTTTATCTTGTTCGTAATATAGCCTAGTCTAAAGTGTCTGGACCTACTGTATATCACTGATTCTCTACAGCACTGAGCTTCCACGCTTCACTTCCAAATCCCAATTTAATCATGGTTCTTCCTATTCATGCTTTTTTTCTTTCATGATATGTACTTATCCTACTATATCCCACTGCTATCACTTATTGTGTTTGTTACATTCTGTGTTGGATTTCTGCTCTCCCTAGTTTATCTTCAGTTATTAATACTCTTAAGCATGGTTTTACATTCAAAAAGTTCAGAATGTATTACTAAATACTTTGTTTTATCATTGGTATTTGTAAGTACACATTTGTTGTAGCATATTAATATAATATTAATTAATTGATATTAATATACTACTTCAAATCCTCAAAGCAGAATTCCCCATTTATCGTCTGGCTTTTGGGAACAAATTCTTTG
Source organism: Magicicada septendecula (assembly GCA_034769895.1). NCBI lineage: Eukaryota > Metazoa > Arthropoda > Insecta > Hemiptera > Cicadidae > Magicicada > Magicicada septendecula. The sequence continues at coordinate 339,864,131 of CM068370.1, read as the reverse complement.
TGGATGATCTCTTTAATTACAAAAAGGTAAATCACCATCGACTTCATGATTGTCTGAACTGGTGCACTTTTTTGGTACACACGATGGTGAGTTCCATGAGATAATTTCTGTTTTGTTTCTTGATTGTACCTATATATACATGTTTCTTTATCAGTAATGAACTGTTAAATGAAGTTTACGACATTTTCACAGCGCTTTTAAACTCCCTACACATATGAACGTGATGTTTTTTTGATCAATTTTTAGCAGATGCAGTACAAGTTTTACTGTAATCCAGCAAAAAGTTTGTGACAAAATTCACTAGCAAGTCCCATATGACAAACCTAAAATTTTTAAACATGAATTGTTTGCCAATGATCTCCATGAATGGTTTCATGATCTTTGATGATGTTTACTTTGGTGACATTTGCTTTGTTGGTGCCAGTGAATGATGCCCAGAACATTTGTCATCTTAAATGAAAGTTCAGGCTTATTTTGTAAACCCTTAAACCATAGGCTTTTGTATATATCGTAGCTTCAACACCAAAAGCTTATTTCAACATTTGGCATGTCTCTACTGCTGTCTTCCCAAGTTTAAACAAAAATTTAAATAAATTCTATGCTTATTTCAAGTCAGTCATATCATGAGTCATAAAATTCCATAAACTTGACAAATACACAAAATGTAAATGCACGTGCTCTTAATTACATGACACTGAATACTAGACTGAGCGACATGAGAGACGCTAGACTGGTTCCTTTGTGATATTGGTGGAGGCATCTAGTGGCATAATTCTGTACCATAGTCCTTTTAAATGGGACATTTCAATTTCAGAAACTTTTGGACAGCAGCTCATATAGACATGTTGAGACCTTACACTACCTTAGTATGTATGTTTGCATTGTTTTATAGGCACTGGCAAGTGAAGTTGGAGATAGTGTGTCAGTGCAGACAGTGATAAGTGGAGGTGGCAATTGGAGAGGACGAGCCCAGCAGATATGCAACTTGCAGCAACGTGTTATTGAGCTCACAGATAAAGTAAACAGTCTTGCATCTGGTGACAAACAGCCAAGTAATGAGTTTGTGTTTGTATACTTAGTGTCAAGTTATAACTTGCATGTTATGTTGTAACTTACTTAATGACAAGTTAAGGCTTACTAAACTTATTTAATTACATAATTTACTTAATGTTTAAACTTTTTATTTTGACCTTACAGAATAACATAGTGTTTCAGCTAGGCTTCTGTTTCTTCCAGAATATTTTCCAGCTTTTCTTTTTTTTACAAAGTACCTTACCTCTTCTGTCTCTTTTCCTCATGTTCTCATTGTGTCTTTTACCTCATACTGCCATGCTTTTCTTGGCCTGCCTTTGTTTTTTCTCCTCATTACCTTTCTCATCCTTCATTATTTTTTCTCATCCCTATACCTTGTATATCCTTCTAGTAATGCTTCCACCTCCATGCTATTTACATAGCCAGACCATCTAAATTGTCCTCACTTCTTCTGTAGTTTCTGTTTAGAATTTCTGTCTAAACGTTTTACATTTTAAACAGAAATTATGATGTCTAAATGATTCCCGATTAGCACTTTTGAGCCTCTCAGCTCATCATCAGATCATAAATGTACAATAATAACAGTGAGACAATGCCTTTATACCACTATTTGCCTAATGATGGTGTATACATTTTCATAAACAACCACTGAGGTAAACTGTTGTATTCTAAAGAACCCCCAACCCACATTCCAAGTAATATTATGAATATTGTATAATACATTAAGTAATATTGTGATTGGTATTATTATAATAGTATGTATGTTATGTTACTTACGTATATTTACATTATCCACAATTGACGTATAACTTATGTATATTGTAACATGACATAAGGTAGTGAAGATACAATGATAATTAATTATAAAACAAAGAAGCTGAAGACAAGAATAAAAGGCAAGAACTTATAAACTCAGAGAGTAATAACCTAATAACCACTTGACAAATGACTAATAAACTGACAATGACTTGATTCAATAGATTGGATAAATACAAAAAGAACAACGGAACAAGGAAGAAGGAACCAAGAACTAAATGTAATCAAGAAATTGATAATGAACATTGTAATTCCCTAATAATGACCATTAAAATGTATGTTAACAAATGCACTAAAGTCAGCTGCATGGAACTAGTATCGTCAAGGTCACACCGCTTACTTACAGCGTTGCCACTAAGCAACAGTTTCCCTTTCTTCCGAAAAATGCTACACTAGTAAGTAAGCCTACTTAATGTAAAGAATATAACAAAGTGAGAAAGTTTGTAATACATGCATTAGAGTACATTGTTACATTGTCAATAATTCTTAATAATAATTACATCACAATTAATATATTGTTAATAATTAATTAACAATTAATTTCCGTATCTTATACATAACATTCAATTCGACGCGTCAGCTATAGTTTGTTTGAACGAATTTTATACGCATCCTGTGTCTTAAGCTTGCCCCATTTAATTATTGAAGACACCGCACTATTCGTGACTCAGAAAAATATTCTATTTTTATTTCCTGCGCTGCTTATTAATTAAGTAAAAAAATTAGAACTATACTATAAGATGTTACATGCACAAGTAGCATAAAAATAATGGTATGTATAAACGTGAAACGAATTGGATTTCTTAAGAAAATAAGGATAATTTTATAAACAACAAATACAAATGTCTCATGAAATAAATTTAAAATTCCTTATTTATTTATATATATATATTTTAACTTAAATCTTTAAATATAGAATTCAAATTTATAATTCTATATTTTATGCATTGTCCTTACTAATTTTAGAATTAAAATTTTCCTTATTTTATGAACTATAGAATTCCTTATGACTATTATAAATAAGCAGTATGTTGAAAAACACCTTAAATAGGGTTAGTCACACAATTATCACTTTTCAAAGTGATAGCACAGAGCACATTCATAACACTCCTGAAGAAAACACGCACACACGGTTTTTTATGTTTCAATAAAAATAGAAAATACTACGCTTCGCTATAGACACGTTTACCACCTATATACACTTTTTAACACTCCTGCCTTATTCGTCTTCGGATTCACTGGACTCAGGTTCGCTGTCACTACTCACACGTAAGTGTATGATGAAGGGCTCCACTGTGGTGTCTCTCGTGCACTGCTTTGAGTAATCGGCTTCTTGTAGTGCCTCCGCATGTCTTACGCACTTCTCCCAGTCTTCCTGAGTTATCCTGTCCAAAGCTTCGTGTGCAAGTTGTTCAATATCGGCCAATCTGAAAGTCGTATTCTTGTTTGCAACATACCGTTTAACTTGGGCCCATATCAGCTCGATCGGATTATACTGACAATGATATGGTGGCAGGCGCACTACTGTATGTCCCATTTCATTTGCCAGTTGATCCAATTCGTACGTCTTCTTGGCCGTTCGGATCTCTTCTTTAGAAAGAAGTTCATCCCTGGTTTCAGCTGTGGAAAATGAAATTCTCTTCTTACGCAGCCACTCCATGATATCCGCTTTACGCCAGTTTGAACATGGTGGTTTATCTATTTGTACAGAATGATAGCTGGCATTATCCATCACGATGACAGAGCCTTCTTCCAAGGAGCGCAACATACCAACAAACCAGGTCTTAAAAACTTCAGCATTCATTTCTGTGTGGTAGTCAGATGCAGCTGAATGCTTACTGCCACGAAAGACAAGTTTGGCACCTGCTATGAAACCTGTACTTGCGGATCCAGCATGTGCAATAATCAGCCGGCCACCTCTACCAGTAAGTACTTTCAGCCCACCGTTCCCTCTGGAGTCTTGCCAGATGTATTTATTCGTATGATTCTGTGATATCCAGGTTTCATCCAAATAAATTATAGGCCTGTTGTCCTCCGTACGATGTATATGCATGGTTCTCAAAAACTTCGCTCTCAAGGCAGCAATGTCTCTGCGCTCCATTAAAAATTTTCGTCCATCGTTGCACTTCTTAAATTTAAAACCAAGCACTTTCAGAAGGCGAAGTACGGAGGCTTCTGAACCAGAATAATTGATTTTCTGACAGAGATCAGCTCGAATTTTTTGCTTGCAGTGGGGTATTCCCCTCGGTCGTAATATTCTAGTACGGTCCTGCGGACTATTTGTTTAATAAAATCGTCCAGTTCAGTGTTTTTGTGTTCCCGTTTATACCCTTTCCTTGGAGAACTGAACACAGCACTCACGCCTTGATCATCTGCCGAAGCAACGGTATTGCTAATACGTTGCACCGACTGTTCAGAAATGCCACAAGCTTCCGCTGTCAATTTTCGAACTTGTGCAAAGTTTATGTTCCTCCTGGCTTCTTCATTATACGCAAGATTTTTAAAAAACTTGTAAACGTTTGCTATGATGACTTTACTTTGTTTTCTAATGTCCTCTCGGCCCGCACGTACACCACCGCTGCTTGTACTCGAACTAAATGTAGGATACTGTTCCTCAATAGCACTCATAATAAATACAAATTATTGAAATAAACTAATACACACACTGTCTACAATAAAGACGTCAACCGTTCACATGAAACGCACAAAATGTCTGTCAACAATACTAAGGACGATAAATATTTTGGATGTTCGTCTCTTCCTCACCTCGTCCACCCAACCTACTTGGAATGGGGTACTGTAACTGAAATGGGATTGGCTTTTGTCACAACAGCGACAATTTTGTTTACAGAAATTGCTCAGTCCTATTTATCTTTGTGCAACGGAAGAAAGATAGTAGCGCGGGCAGTAAACATACACATTTTTGAGGGGATTATAAAATGACAAAGGTATTCATAAAAGTGTCAGACAGCAATATTTACCGAAAAGACATGCCGACAGGGTATACGCAATGTGCATACCAAATGTGTACATATACCTAACAGAACTTCCGAACCATATGGCTTAGGAATGACCGTGTAGAGAAAAAAACAGATTCATTTACAAAAGGGAAAAGACCGTGAGTATGAAAAAATTAAAGCGACAACAGCAGGCAAGGTCAGCGTTCTCAGACAACTGTCAGTCTGTAGGATAACCGCCCATGAAGAAAACAGTAAAACTTTAATAAGTAAGTGCACTGTACGGAAATCACAAAATAACTGACCTAATGGTACTTCGTAAAGTTAGGGTGTGTATTGCTAAAAGGTTTAGATTCTAACATAAGAAAAACCAGCGCAGTATAAATAGTAGTTTCAGAGAACTGCAAATCGTAACAAAAAAAAAGCCAAAGAAACAGAAGAAACGCAAAGATAGAAATTCTGTAGATATTTACGCGACAACAAAAAATATGTTGCCGACTCACACAAATTTTTAGAGCTCAAATACTGGCGCCCAGAATTTAACTGAGTAGTGTTACCCACAACTAATTATTCCTGATAAAACAAATTCGTTTACGCGATACGCATAAATAAATTTGAAACGAAGAATATAATGTGGATGTATGAAATTTGTTTTCGTAACACTGCTAAAACGCTACACACTGTACTAGCCGGCAACAACGCTGGGCGAGGGGGGTGGAGGTGACAGGGAGAAGCAGTGAAAGTGAGTGACCTTGACGATACTACTTCCATGCAGCTGACTCTAATGTAATTAGAGTATAGATGAGATGTACCTAGGGTAATAATGACAAATAAGAAAGATAGTAATGTTATGTATATTTTGTTAATGAAGGAATGTACTCATAAATATAAGATAGGGAATTAATAATACACACACCCTAATGAATAGTGATAAATATAATAAAAAACTAGTAAACAATACCCTGAGGCAAATAAAGGCCACAATTAATAACCAAAAGTGATCATTAGTGAAGGGAAAATAAAATAAACACTTATAACCAGTAACCCCATGATGATATTAACATAAATAAACAACCCAGTGAATAATCAAGTGAGTGGAAGAAGGAGTATATTAATACAAAAGTGGTGACATGTAGCGATAGCATGTTGCATATAATAAGTGAAAGTGAATAAATCAAAAACCTTCTATGAAGGAAAAAGTGTAGTTGGTGAACTTGAAAAAGTATTCTAGTTAGTAGACTGTATTAGAATAACTGGAAGACCTGTGATAAACTTTGTACTAGCAAGTAAGAGGAACTCATTATAATGTGATTAAGTTAAGCAATAGTTAATAAGAATTATAGGATAAGATAGAAATTAAGTCATTGGAATGAAAGGCAAACAAGAAAGATAGACACTGTTTTATAGTGAAGGAATGAGGGAAATAGAGTATATTGTGAAAAGTACAGTTTAATAGTAGTATAATAAGAGTGTTATTATTGTTTAAAAACCAATATAATATAATGAATCATCAGTTGAACCAGATAGTAGTAAGGAATAGAAAGGTAGTTAGAAGTTTTATTTCAGGCTTGAACCTGTCAAGAAAATGTTTATTATTATAATAAGAGGTGTAGTTAGAAACACCGATGTTTATTACTTGTTTCTGTTAAAAATTATTTTAAAGTACCAAATATAAAGGTAAGAAGTTACAAAGAAATGTCAGATAGGAAAATCTAGGCTCTAGGCCTGACAGTTGATGATGAATTTTGTAAATTAAAGAACAAACAGTAGCCCAATATCAAAGCAGAATATACCAAATGTTTAAACAAGTTAAGTGGGTATTCCTAATACCAAAATGTATAAATAACATCCAATTGTGGATAAAATATATATAAAATATAAACAAGGAAAATAACAAAAATGTGATTAGCAACCCAAAAGTAACTATGAGGGGTATCAAAATGATCCTTATCAAAAATTATGAACAATGGTATTCATGTAATAAACCTAGCTACTAATATAAGAAAGAAATCTTAATTTGGAGATATTTTGTAGATTTAAACTAAAATAAGACGTTAGAATATAACAATGACATAAATTAACGACCAATGAGAATTAGCATAATTTATTAGGTAACCATAGCAACCGAAATTTATTGCCAAAAAACCGTTGAATTTTCGTTAATCCATTATTGACCGATGCCGAGGGCGGATGTATGGAGCTCTCAACCAAAATTTTTTATCATAAATAAGCAAATTTTGACGGAAATCATAAGAAAAGAAGATAGTATTAGCAGTCCATGGAACACCTGACAACATATTTATTATTAAAATTTTCACAAACCAAAATTATCCGTGGAAATTAAGAAGACTTCTGGAATCATAGCTGATGACTCATCCCGAAGGAAGACCAGAGGTGACCTACTTCAACCCAAGAAGACGGACGATTGCAGAACGTGTACGAAGCCGAACTTTATGGAAAAACGAACGAGATTGACGAATATCCGAAGAACAGAAGACGACCAGATCCATCCAGAAGAAGCAGACGAGCATCGTGGAAGCCCCAGCAAGAATCGATGAGTATAAAACACTAATCTCACTAAAACGAATTCCCAATTTTTCTATCCATAATAACAAATCACAATTTTCACTTCACTGATCACTATTCTGAACTAGAACTGAAAGTATTTATAATATCACTATTATTGAACTTTAATCAATTGATAATTATTTAACTGAGCTATAATAAATAATTAATAAACATAACTTGTGACAAAATCCTAACCAAAAATTAGACTAACTCTCATTGATGATTACTTACTTGGATGTATGAAAATATTAAATATTGTGTACCTAGTTTTAAGAATTATTATAAATTTGTGCATTTTAGCCGTAATCCAATACTTCTGTAGCCAAAAGGACTTATTAACACCCCCTGGGTAAAACATTTTATTGTAAACCAACGGTACTCGCCAAGCGGCGTGTACATGACACATTTAAACTGAGCATGCCAACTGAGCAACTGTAAAAGCCGGTGCTAAGATAAAATAATGTACTACTAACTAACTGAAAACTATTAAAGGGTTAATAAATATTATTATTCTGCAATGCTGTATGTTTGATTCATACAAATTAAGATAATACATAGAAAATTATTGAAGTGAAAACAACAACCATCACAGTTAGCGAAGTCGACACTGAAAGACGGCGTGCGCCAATCAGGTGACGAGGTGGCAATATTCAAACCAAACGCCGAGAGATACGGTTTGCCTGTAAATGGTAAGAAAAGGTACAACTCGACTCGCTACATGCAAATAACGTTGACAGAAATTATTGAACTTATTAAAAACATCAATCATACACCTCTACTATACCACGAACCCAATGAGCGAGTTAAAAAACGCTCGTCACGCACACATTCACTATACGAATACAAGGTCGGGTGACAATCATAAAATTCAACCACCCTATTTTTAAACAATCAGTAGCAGAACTTCGTTACAAAGTGGCGCGCCAACTAGTAGGGCTAGGATAACTAAAAAATAATACCATTAAACAGTACAGATTCTAGCGGCGACTACAGAAATGGAACCGGCAAAGCACGATACGAGATACCAGACTAAGATACGCGAGAAGGAGGCGGAAAAGGGAGTAAAGAGAGCAGAAAAGGAGATCAAGAAAGGTGCCAGAATGGAAGAAAAGGAAATAACTTCGGTGGAAGATGTAGAAGAATTATTAACCCCTATAGAAACAGATAAACCTACACAGCAGGAGGAAACCAGAGGAGACCTGAATTTAATACAATTATGGGAATTAATGAAGGATGACAATTTTACGAAGCAGGAGGAGAAAATAGATGAGAAATTGGACAGCACTAAGGAAGATTTAAGGCGGACCATTAATGGAAATAACGAGACACTAAGACAGGAAATGAAGGAGGAGAACAAATTGATAAGTGAAAAAATAGAGAAGAGTAATGAGAAAACCAGAGAAACTTTGAGACTAATGAAAGAGGATATTGAAACGCTGAACGATAAAATTGAATACAACCAGGATACATTACAGCAACAGTTGACAGAGTACAGGGAAGAATTGAAACAGACTGTAATGGAGACGGAAGAGAAGATAGAGAAAACCAGCGAAGTAGTGTTGCAAGTCCGAGAAGAAATTTTGATCAAGGTGAATGAAGTTGAAGGCGAAGGTAAAAGGAGGGTTGAAGGACTCCAAAAAGAAACAAATAACAAATTGGAACAAATACAGACCAGAGTCGACGAGAATTATAGCAAATTGGATGCATCGGTAAGTGAGGTGAAGGACACCACAACCGCCCAAGAAGGAAAGATAGCAGAATTTAGAGCAAGAGAACTACGCCTCCAGGAAGAGATAAATGCGTTGAAGGACCGACCACTGATGAGCTCACACATATCATGCAGTGAGAATAGAGAAACGATCAACTTCAAAAATTACAAACGAAACCCAATTGAATTCATAGAACGGGTCGAAGAGAACCTAGCCCGAACCAGGGAGACACGGTGGACGATAATCAAGGGCATGATCGATGAAATGTTCAAGGAAGTTCACGACAATTGGTGGACGGCTGTGTGACCAGATATACATAATTTTAATGAATTTAAAAAACTATTCAAGGACAAATACTGGTCGGAGGCGACGCAGCACGTGGTCAGAAATAACATCAGCAATGCCCGATTCGACCCTTACCTGGGACAATCTCCAACCACCTACTTCTTAGGTAAGGTTAGTGTAGCTAGGAACCTCGAACCTAACATCCCTGAAGAGTGCTTGGTGACCCAATTGGCATACCACTACGACGGAGAAATCACCAAAAGCCGTTTGAGTGGAAGAATCAAGACGATTCAAGAGATGGCCGCGTTATTGGGGGAATATGAGCGGGAAAAACATTATGTGTTGAACAGGCAAAACAACAGCCCGAACTACAGAAACTATGATAATAGAAATCATCCAAGTGGGCCGCAAGGAAACCATACACCGGCTAATCATCCGCCAGCCAACCCCAATAATTATAGAGGGTTTAATAATAATAATAACCATAATTATCCGAGGAATAATAACCAGAATTACTTCCACAACAGTAACAATCCAAATAATTCCTATAACAGGGGAAATAACCAAAACGGAGGTGGTTACAACAGGCCCAACAATCAATACAACAAAAACAACCAGCCGGGTCCGAATCAAACATACAGGCGACGGGTAAATTATATAAATGCCGAGAGTAGAAACGACGGAAGACGTGGTTATAGAAGACCAAGGAGCCGGAGTGCTGAAGAAAACAGAAGGAGTCGAGAACGAATAACTTTCAATACCACTCGGTTGAGAGAATGCAAACCACTGAGGATAATCACCCCATCAGATCAGAGGACCGCGCCGAAGGCAACGCCCAACATTTAAACGAGCAGCGGCAGTGAGAATACCACAGGACCCGTCACTGATCCGATCTATTGGGTTATTAACAAGACTGACTAACCAGACGAATGACGAAACAATAACAATAATTCAGAACCACTACCTGAAGAACATCCGTGAGGAGCTAATGGAAGAAAATTCCACATTAATCAAGCACCCTGATAACGAAATTGCCTATGTTATTGCCAGGGTATATGGTGTCGGTAAAATTTATGATTGACACAGGTGCCAATGTGTCTTTAATTGATACAAATATGTATGATAAAATTCAAAAAGAGAGTAAGATCAGCTTACCCACGTTACCAGTAAGTAACATTGTTTTAATTGGAGCCACTGGAAGGCAGAATAAAACCATTAAGAGACAAGTGTCTCTAGAAGTAATAAGTAATGGCGAGACACTGCCAATGATATTCTTAATTGCTCATAACTTACCATTCGAAATTCTAATTGGTTGTGATATCCTGAGAAAGTATTCTGCAATTATCGATATGAGACTATCAAAAGTAACTATGAGATATGAAGACAGAAAATGGATAGCAGAATTAACTGGGAGCAAGGGAGTTATCCCAATCAGTACAATATTGTGATGGTACTATTCTGGTGCAATATTAAATTAATAAAAACATGGTACCAAAGACCATAATTATTGTATTCATTCATTTTTAACAATTTGGTAATAATTATTTAAATATTTCATAATCCCTGTAAAGCTATGGTGAGTGGACTATATAAATATTTTATAAAACGCAAATGTGAATAGACAGGATTCTGACCGTTTTCATTGCAAAACGACAAACGCAGCAAAAAAACGTATGTCACATACAGCGATAAAGTGCCTAGCCCTGATGATGTCAGTGGTAAGGAATGCATATTTCTGTAAACAACTCAAGGCTTGGCTATATGAACAGAAGCCTGATGACGTCGCTTTTACCCCACCTACGCAATGTGAAACAAAGAATCTGGGTCATTTCATCCGGAAGCGTGAACGTAGCCGGCCGGCAAGAAGTTCACCAAAAGTGAATTTTAACTTTTACACCACCAAAAGTGGTTAATTAACTATCTAAAAATATCGGAAATGTTGGGGCGGTAAAGACTTGAACAGTTGTCATCGGCCGAAGGATCGTCAAGAAGCGTTGTGTGTATAGAATCTGCCCAAAGTGTTTTCGTGGGCTGACACGACGGTGTGGGCCCGAAAAAGCGATGTAAAGAAGGATTGTGCACGATCGACGACCCTAGCAGTGTGGTGAGACCTGTCCAATATTCTTTTTTGGTGAGAACGTTCCAACATTCTTTTTTATTTTATTTCAAGTAAATCAAAAAATTATTCAACTTCATAATGACCAATTCAATTTAAAAGAGCTCATTTATTAAAATTGTACCAGAGAATGATAGAGAGAGAGTGAGAGAGAGAGAGTGACTTAAACCTTCTAAGTGCTGGGTTGTGCGAACTATATATATGTTTAATGTTTAATAATCACATATCAAATGTTTCATGTTTCTTGTAGGTATTTTGGAGGGTTTAATGTTTGCTAAACGCCACATGGCGTAATATGTACGTAGAGTCTTTTGGAAAATAAATTGGGTAATATCATGTGGTAAAAAATTTTAACAAGGTATTATTATTTCAAATAACAATTTCCGCTACTCAAGAGTTCGCTTAAACGAATTCCTGCCCTATAGTAAATTGTAAAGGTAAGTAAAAAACTACAAGTTATTTACGTCTATATTTATTTTCTTGCAAATCAAGATGGCGCCCGACCTTAGAAATTATTGCCTAAGTAAAGACGTTATATCATATATTTTATTATCAGCAATAACCGTAGTATAACAAATTGCGCCCGAAATAACAGGGACTGTATTATAACAATATATAATATAAGAACGATTTGTGATTCACCAGACCGAAGGTGGGAAGTGAAACCAGACAATCAAATAAACAGTGACATCCTATGGAATCAGAAGTTAGAGGAAATCCGACAGTTTCGAGGGACCCAGGACGGGAATCCATTAACGGATCAAGAGGTGGAGAAATTAATAATGATTTATAACAAATACCGCCATGCATTTTCCGACCAACCAGGAAAGGTACGGGGGTATCAGTGCGAGTTGAAATTCAAAGAAGTGGCCAACTTTAATAAGAAATCCTACCCGATTGCGTATGCAGCAAAGGAAGCAGCACGTGTGGAAATTAATAAAATGCTGGAGGAAGACATAATTGAATACAGTTGTTCGCAGTACACCAGTCCTATAGTAGCTGTTACCAAGAAGGATGGAAGGGTACGCCTATGTCTCGACACCAGAGAAATAAATAAGATCCTAATTAACAACAGGACATCTCCTGGTGAAATTGAGGAGATCCTCAAAAAGTATCACGGTACTCAATTTATCAGTACCTGGGATACAGTTTGCGGGTACTGGCAAGTAGAATTGCACCCAGCCAGTAGAAAAGACGTAGCGTTCATATTTGAAGGCAGGAACTACCAGTTCAAACGACTACCTTTTGGGCTGGTAAACTCGGTAGCGATATTTGTCCGCTGCATGGACCAGATATTGGGTCCTGAAACTATGAATTATACAACTGTATACGTCGATGATTTGCTGATCACTTCATCCAACTGGGAGGAGCATTGTACAAGAGTAGAGCGGGTACTAGAGAAATTATCCATAAACAATGTAACTTTAAAATTAGAAAAGTCAAAGCTGATAGCAGAAGAAGTCCAATTCCTTGGATTCAACCTGTCACGACAAGGAATAACACCATCAATCGACAAAGTAGATGCTATTCAACGTTTCCCTACCCCTAAAAATAAGAAACAGTTACAGTCGTTCCTGGGCATCTGTAACTACTACAGAAAATTTCAGCAAAATTATTCTGAGCTGACTACCAAACTGTCACCACAGCTATCATCTAAGACCAAGTGGATGTGGGGTCCAGAACAAGAAACGATTTTCAACACCATTAAAAAACATTTCCTCGACACAATCATGTTAAACCACCCCGATTTCAATAGACCCTTTTACATGAACTGCGATGCAAGCGACATTAGCTTGGGATCGGTACTCTATCAAGAGGACAAGGATGGAAACCACCAAGTAATAAGTTTCGCCAGCAGAATGTTAAACCAGTGTGAGCGTAATTACCATGTAACCGAAAAAGAGCTGTTGAGCATGGTCTTTTCTTGTGGAAAATTTCGAACTTATATTCTTGGATATCCTATCACAGTGCGCACCGACCATAAGTCTATTTCCTTCTTAAAGAACTGCAAGCTCAGCCATGGTCGATTAACCAGATGGATTCTTGCTCTCCAAGAATATCACATCAACTGGGAGTATATCCCTGGCAGTAAAAACACAGCAGCTGATGTGCTATCCCGAATTAACACCGAACAGCAAACCTTCGATGGAGAGAAGGAGACCATAGTAAAAGTATTTAATATTATGAAAAGCAGATCCGACCTAGAAGTGATACTGAATAGAGTAAAACAACACCAGAAGGAGGATAAGAAATTGAATCAAATCCGAGAGCGGCTGAACCAACAAGAAGAAAGAGCCACACATTTCTATTGTTTGCATGAAGATATTTTATTTATTAAAACCAAACCCAACCAAAATACATGGAAACTAATAATACCTAAAGGAACTGAAGCTGAGATTATAATGGGATACCACCTCAGATACGGACACATGGGAGCACTGAAGGTGACAAAAGCATTAGAAGAGCATACCTACCTGAAGGACATTAACCGGAGGGTAAGGAAGACCATAAGAAGCTGTCACATATGGCAACTTGTCAAGTGCAACAACGACAAGAAAGAAGGGGTAATGCAACCAATAACTTCTGCCAATAAACTGGAACGAGTCTTCTTAGACATATGTGGACCCATGCCACGCAGTGGAGGAAGAAAGCAGTACAAGTTCATAGTTATTATCATGGACCATTACAAAAAATTTGTAAAATTATACCCTATCAACCGTGCTACTACAAACAAAGTACTGAACATTATAACGCAGAGGTACATTACAGAAGTGGGGAGTCCAACGAATATTATCACTGACCATGGTACCCAATTCCGAGGAAGACGATGGAAAGACACATTGATGGATCTGGGCATCCGAACATACAAAACTTCAATTTACCACCCGAACAGCAACCCAGCTGAAAGAGTGCTCCGTGAAGTTGGGAGGGTTCTTCGAACATACTGCCACGATCAGCAACGTAAGTGGAGTGAATACCTCGAAGCCACAGAAAGTTTCATAAATCTCGCTTATCACGAATCCATTAAGGATACCCCTTACACCATCATGTACGGAAAACCACCACCTCGAGCTATAGAAGAACTTGTCAATTTCCCCGCCAATCCGGAATACCAATTCGATAACGCTAGATTCTACAGCAAGATAGCGGAACAAATAGAAAAGAAAAAGGAAAAATATCACAGAATTCAACCGAAAGCAGTCCGGTATCATGAAGGAGAAAAGTGCTAATACGGAACCGAGAGTTACCAAGTTCCAGAGAGGGAATCACAAAGAAATTGCTATTATTGCACAATGGACCCTATCTCATTGTAAAAGACAACCAAAACAATACCTATGTCGTAAGTGAGATAACAACCAAGAAAATCAAAGGGACTTACAACCAGTCTTCTTTGAAAAAATATTATGAGACAGTGTCAGAAAGTTAAAAAGAATTTGGAGAGTAAACGTTATCTAAATTCAAAAAATTAAAGTAAGCACAACTTACAATAAGTATTTGATTGAAATTATTGTATGAATGAAAAGGAATTTAGAAGAAAGATTAGCTAAATTCAAAACAAAGTAAGTACAAACTTACAACCAAGTGTGAAACAAAATGTGTAAACCCATGTAATTTTGAAAAATATGTATAATGAAGTATCATAAAAAATTGATATAAAATAATAAAATGTTACACAAATAATGATGACGCTACATAACATCATTAACTAACCCTCTCACAAAAGGGATCAATAAAGAACTAACGTTTCACAAAAGAAAAGACAAGACAATCAAATAAAAAATGACAATGACATATTAACTGAACAATCAATGATGAAAAAATTTAAGTGAGCCAGAAACCAGCTACAATGTTAATTGTGAATATTGTAACAGTACCAAATATGGTAGTTACATAATATAAACCAATGTAACGTCAAGTATGAGAAAAACATGGAAGTATGTCTAGATAAATAAACCTAAGTGTATAAAAGTGTGTATCTACAAATATATTAATAAAAAATCCAACGATGAAGAAGATAATATTAACATAGCAACACCAAATACAGGATGAAGAAAGAAAATGCCACGAGCCAAAACAAAATATCAGTAACCAGACCCAATAGGATCCAACAGTGAGGGGAACAAACGAAACAAGGACCAACAAGCTCCAACAGCAAAGGAGATAAATAAAAATAGCAACTACAATGAAAATATAAGAAAAAGAAGAAAGAAGAAGGACCAGGAAGAGCACCAAGAAGAAGAAAGAAGATGGACAGAAGATATAAGGACTCAACATAAACCACGTGTACTAAAGACAATATAAGTGACAAAAGAAATGATGATTATAAATGTGAAAAGAAAACCAGTGTTAAACATTTAAGGAACCACAAACAATTACAGTGTGTACTTAATATAAATGTGAAACCTGTGAATAATTAACTAATTTTCAACTGAATAAACCACACAAACAATTACAGTGATGAAGTTTACAGTGTGAGAAAATAGGTTAATTTCATGATGAAACAACAAGAATTAAAATAGTCAAATAAACACAGACAATGAGTGTGACTAATTTAATAAAATTGTGATCAATACACATAATCATAAGACCACCAGAATAGAACAAAATAGAACAATTATGTTATTGTTCATAGAGGACTGACAACAAATAAAATACATTTGTTATGTATCAAACAAGGACAGGAATTAAGTTCCACCATTGACCAGAAAAATATTGTAAAGAATACAAAAAAGATTTGTGTTAGTGTTTAAGAAGGAGTTGTATAAACATGTGTAACAAAATAGTTAAAGTATTATAGTAAGATACCGTAGTGAAGTCAGTTTAGTAGTAGAAAAATACTGCACTAAACAGATGGTATTTTGTTACATAACCCCACAGGGAAGATACCTATTACAACAGAAAATCATACATATTAGTATAAATAAATGATCATCAACTATGATATCAAACAAGAATTTGTTATATATAAATAATAAATCCTAAGAGACAATGTAATATATTGCAAAACAATGCAAATAGAACAAGTCAAACATAATGGCACAGAGAATAGCAGAGATGAAAAAAGTATGCCAATTTAGTTAGGCAAAGTACAGTATCAAAACCAATACCAATGTTTATAAGAGTATTACCAGTAATGAGATAAATATCTGATAATACATTGAGAACAGATTCTGAACATAATAAGAACAATATTATAACTAAATTATTGTAAACTAACTAACTATGTACATATGACCAGAAGTAAGCTGAACCATTGTATAGCTAATTAGTTAAGAAAAATACTGTATCAAATATTGAACACAGATTGTTACAATTGTTACCAGTAGTAAGAGGAAATCCCAATGCTACTTTGAGAACAGATTATGACCATAAAAACAGTCATGTTATATACAAACAATTAAAAACCAAATGACTATTATGAAGAAAACCAAATGTAAACAAACAATGACAAGCAAGTTATTTATGAAAAATATAACATATAAACTTGTGTAAAAGTAAATGAAAACATTATCAAAAGTTAGAATAATATCTAATGCTACTTTGGAAATCCAAACCAAGTAGAACAATAACAATTTAGTTATTGTATTAACAAAAAATAAATGACTACTATGATATGACACAACATAAACAGAGCCATTACTGAAAAATTGAAGGGTTCTGAACTAATTAAAAGATAACCATTATATATAATAAATTAGGTACTATGTGTGTACACTAATTACAATCATTACATGATATGATTTATATAGAGAAAACCAAAAATAAGGTGAAAAATTGTATAAGAGAGATACTATATTAAGTATTCGATCTGAATATTTACTTGTATATAAAGTGCATGTATTTCAGAAGAAACGTCACAGAACAGGACTGAAGTATTCACGTGTGGTAAGTGAGGGAGGTATACAACAGAGTGCGCGAACCATTTTAAAATAAAAGAAGTGGACTATTATTACGCACCCATTAAAAACAATACAATAACTCTAATAACCTTAATAATTACAATTACATCTTTTAATAAACAACATTATCGTAGATACCGGTGCGTGTCTACACTCACACGAACACACCAAAATATATCGAATACACCAATATAACTTGTTCTTTAACAAGGTGGCGCCCAACGTCTGAGCACGATTTAGGGAAATTACAAAATAACTAGTAACCTAATCATCCCAATTCGTGAAAAGACAGCAGATACATTACCAGTACAGCAAGATGTACACAAGCAGATTAAAATCGAGATCAAAATCGAGATCAACATCGAGGAAGAGGGCAACCGAAGTGGAAAAGGAGACCAGAAGAGAAGAAAAAGAGGCCATGTCGACGGAAGATGTAGAAGAAGTTTTACTGGAAACAAAGGAAAAACCAATTGAACCTGCGGAGGGGGTTCAGCAGCCTATGGAGGAACCGGAAATAATATCTCAAGGAGTTCTGCCGGAAATAATACCACAAGAAATCCTATCGGAGGATAGGCAACCCGAAGAATTGATGCACACCAAAGACAGATACATCATTGAAATGTTGATGAGAATAGAGGAAGGCCTGAAGTCCACAGACCAGAAGATGAACAAATCCATAGAATCAATGGAAGAAGGCCAGAAGAGGATGGAGGAATCACTGAGATCTACCAAGGAGGAAGTAAACAGTAAAATAGAAGAGGCCAGTCGATCAACAAACCAAAAGATAGAAGAAGGCCAAAGGGAGAACCAGAAACATATGGAGTTGTTAAAAGAAGAATTTAATAACCAAATAAACGAGACGAATAGAAGGATGGAGGATGGACAAAGGAAAACCGAAGAATTGTTGGAGAAGAAAATGGCCATCATGAAAGAAGATTTATCGGCAGAGTTGGGAGTGAAGATTGATCAGACTAACCAGAAGATTGATGGAATCAACGCTAAACTTAATCGAGATGTTGAAACCATACAAGCTGATCACGAAAGTATATGGCAACAGATAAGTGTCAACAATGACAAGATGGAGGAGACCGCTAAGGAGACGGTAGAAATGGTTGAGAGAAGATTGGGAGAAAGTGTCGAGGAAATCGAGAAACAAATGGCCATATTAACGACGGGAATTAATGTCGAGATGTCTGAAGTGCGGAAAGAAGGAGAAAGTACCAACCTAAAACTAGTACAGACGGAAATGGACCTCAACCAACGTATTAGTGATGTGAAGAAAACCCACGATACCCAACTAGGTGTAATAGCACAAGAGCAAACAAAGATGAAGTCAGCGCAGTCAACATTAAAAGAAAAGTGAGAAGAAGTTTCTGGAAGGGTAGACGCGATCAAGCAGCAAGTGCATGATGACAAAACACAACTAACAGAACGTCAACGGAGAGAATTGGACGACCTCCGAGACGAAATGCAGCGTCTGCAAACAATACCAAACTTCCTATCCGGTTTGAGTCACTTAGAAGGAAGGGACCAGATTGACTTCCGGACCTACTCTAAAAATCCTTTAGAATTCCTGGAGAGGATGGAAGAAATAATACAAAGAAACCGTGAGAGCAGATGGTCTGTCATTAAAGGTATGTTAGATGAATCGTTTAAAAACACGTTTGACAACTGGTGGACAGCAACCCGTCACGAAGTGGGTAGTTATGACACTTTCAAGACGGCATTCAAGCAAAAGTATTGGTCGGAAGCCACACAGAACATCATAAGGGACGACATTACCAACGGAAGGTTCGATGTGAATGGAAGGCAATCCATGACCACCTACTTTGTAGGAAAAATTTGCCTGGCAAGGAATCTGGAACCTGCAATCCCAGAAGAATGCCTGGTTATAAAGTTGGCTTACCATTTTAATCAGGGTATCTCACAGGGAAGATTAAATGTGCAGATAAAAACAATTCAAGGAATGTGCGACCTACTCGAAAGCCACGAAAGAGAAAGATATTATCAACAGAGTCGACAAGTACCTAGCCAAACATACGATCGAGGAGGGCCTGGAAACAATAACCCCACCATTCACAATAACGGTAATAGCCCAGGAAGGAATTTTAATAACCCACCAAGATTCCAAAATCAACCAACACCACGCCAAGACGGAGGTGGCAATAACATAAATAGAGGGAACTATAATAACCATCGTCCAGGTGGATACCAGAGAGATACGCATTACCAAAGAGGTAATAACTACTACAGACCGTTTCAGAACCAATCTCCTAATCACCAACCAAGACAAGGTAATGGTCATCAGAATAACAGTCATTTTCGCAGGGTCCACTATACCCATGCCAGCCGAGGTGGAAACCGTAGAAACTATTATCAAGGACGGAGGAGTTTCCCACACCAGCACAATCATTCCAGTAATAGTGACAGAGATGAAAGAGAGTCCGGCTATCGATCAAATGGAAGTGACAGCAGTGGAGGTCCTAGAACAACCACACAGACTACAGAAGTACACCATAACGGACATGGACCTGGAAATCAGGAGCCCGTAGCTTCAACGTCTCAAGACAGACACGAAAATGGTGACCTGAATTTAAACACCAACCGGCAGTGAAAAACCCAAGATCACCCTCACTGAACCGGACTATTGGGTCTGATGTTTTGGCAAAATCTTCGAATCATCGCAAAATATACAACAACAACTACCTAAAAAATATAAGAAGAGATTTGATGGAAGAAAAGGAAAGCGTTATCGGCGATACAAGCAACAGTGAAATTGCGTATATATCCGTGAAAGTTAACAACACCGATGCCACAGCAATGATAGATACCGGTGCCAACGTATCATTAATCGACAAGATGGAACTGGACAGAATCCAATCGGAGAATAAAGCTACCATACCAACATTGCCAATTAGCAACATAATTCTCATCGGAGCTACCGGACGTCAGAATAAGACTATCCGACAACAGGTACAATTAGATGTATCAAGCAATGGGAGAACAATACAGATGGTATTCCTAGTAGCCAGTGGGCTACCGTTCACTCTACTCATTGGTTGTGATATATTAAGAAAATACACACCAATAATTAATATGGATACAAATACGGTGATGATGAAGGCAGAAGAAGTTGAGTGGACTGCCAATTTGACAGAATACAGGAAGGCACCCTCAGAACATGTAATATACTACATCAGGGAAGGCTGTGAACACCAAGAAGGCGCCATCAACCAGGGACTACACAACAGTCCAGAGGAAGCTTTATGGTTAGAGAAAATTAATGGCATCCGAGAATTTAAAACCAGCCAGAATAGCCAAGAGTTAACTTGGGAACAACGGGAACAACTAATAGATATATACTACCAATATCGCCACGTATTTTCTGATACGCCTGGGAAAATAAAAAATTTCCAATGTGAATTGAAATTCAAAGACCAGACAGAGTTCAAGCGGAAATCTTACCCTATCGCCTTTTCACTAAAAGAAGCTGTAAGAGAGGAAATTCAGCATTTAATAGAGAATGATATAATAGAAGTAAGCAATTCACCATACACCAACCCTATTGTCGCTGTACCAAAGAAGAATGGTGCAGTACGAATTTGTTTAGATGCTCGTGAACTTAACAAAACCATAATTAATGACAGGACATCGCCTGGAGAAATCGATGAAATACTAAAGAAATTTTATGGTACAAAATTTTACAGTATATGGGATACGGTATGCGGATATTGGCAGGTTGAGCTGCATCCGAACAGTAGAAAGTACACTGCTTTTATATTTGAAGGCCGAAATTACCATTTTAAGAGATTACCATTCGGTTTAGTGAACTCAGTGGCAATATTCGTCAAATGTATGGACGAGATACTGGGTCACAACACACTACAGTTCACAACAGTTTATGTCGACGACCTCTTGATAGCCTCTAACAATTGGGAGGAGCACTGTGACCAGGTGGCACAAGTACTGAAAAAATTGGAAGACAACCACATTACATTAAAATTAGATAAATCACAACTAATTGCAAAGGAAGTGCAATTCTTGGGGTTTAACTTGTCAGAATACGGAATTACACCATCCCAGGAGAAAATGGAAGCAATTCAGCGTTTCCCCGTCCCGAAGAACAAAAAGCAACTGCAATCGTTCCTCGGAATCTGCAATTATTATCGGAAATTTCAAAATAATTATTCTGAACTGACAGCTCGATTTTCAGCACAACTATCATCGAAAGAAAAATGGAAGTGGGGAGCAGAGCAAGATTCTACATTTGAATTGATTAAAGTAAAGTTTCTGGAAACTGGTATGCTGCATCACCCCAACTTTGATAAACAGTTTTTCATGAATTGTGACGCTAGCGACCTAAGCCTTGGTTCTGTACTCTATCAAGAAGACCAAGAAGGGCATCATCAAGTGATCAGTCTCGCAAGCCGTACTTTAAACAAATGCGAACGTAACTACCATACAACAGAAAAAGAATTATTGAGTATAGTGTTTGCATGCGAAAAATTTAGGACATTTATTTTAGGATATACAGTAACAGTGAGGACAGATCACAAATCCATTTCATTCCTAAAAAACTGCAAGTTAAAACACGGAAGATTGACGAGATGGACTCTTACACTTCAAGAATACAACATACAGTGGGAGTACATACCCGGAAAAAGCAACACAGCTGCAGACGTGTTGTCCCGGATAAACATTAACGCCCAAACATTTGAAGGAGAGAGGGAAACCATTGCGAGAGTATACCACCTACTGAAGAGTAAATCTGAACTCACTAATATATTATCTGACATAACCAATCATCAACAACAAGATCCCAAAATATCATTAATTGTCCAAAAACTAGCCAACAATGATGCAAACATAAACCATTATTACTGTACTCATAATCAGTTGTTATTCACCAAACACAATAAAGGTGATGAGAGATGGAAGGTAGTTATCCCCAAAGCCCTAGAAAAAGAATTGACCATCGACTACCACATACGTTATGGTCATATGGGCGCAGTGAAGGTCGTAAAGGCTTTGCAGGAGCATGTGCATTTCAAGGACATGAGTAGAAGGGTCAGAAAATATGTACAGAGTTGTAATATTTGTCAACTAGCAAAATGCAGCAATGAGAAGCGAGAAGGAGTTATGATACCAATTACATCAACAGCAAGACTAGAAAAAATTTTCTTGGACATTTGTGGACCATTCCCACGGAGCGGTGGAAGACACCAGTATAAGTATATCATTATAATATTTGATCACTACACCAAATATACTAAGCTGTACCCACTCAATCGAGCGACAACAAGTAAAATATTGGAGATATTCATAAATAAGTATATACCCGAAGTGGGTAAACCATCGATGATAATTACAGACCACGGAACGCAATTCCGAGGACAAAAGTGGCGGGAAACACTGATCCATCTGGGAATAAAAACATACAACACATCGGTGTATCACCCCAACAGCAACCCTGCTGAGAGAGTGTTGAGAGAAGTAGGAAGGATTTTAAGAACCTACTGTCACAGCCAGCAGAGGAAGTGGGAGGAGTATTTATCCCCGGCTGAAGACTTCCTAAATCTAGTCTACCATCAATCGACTGACGAAACACCATACATGGCTATGTACGAGAAAAGACCACCCCGGGAGATCACAGAGATCATTAATTTTCCAATCAGTGCCGAAGTCAAATTTAACAGAACTAGATTCTATATTAATGCAGTTGAAAGAGCGAATAAATTAAGGCTCAAGTACAAAAAGTTGCAACCCAAAATTATCAAATATGAAGTGGGAGACCAAGTGCTTATCAAAAATCGAGAACTCCCAAGTACTATTGAGGGCATTGCAAAGAAGCTGCTACTGCTATATACCGGACCATATACTGTGACTAAAAACAATCTAAACAACACATATGAATTGCAGAACCCTATTACAAAAAAGATAAAGGGTACCTATAATCAAACTTCAATGAAAAAATATATTGACAATTAAAATATGGGACCAAAAGTGAAAAGATAGCGATAAGGATTATTTTATTATTGAATTTATATAAAGGATGAAAATATTTGTTATGAAAAATGAAGGTATAATTATGAATATAACTGTTGACTATATCAAGATGAAAAATGAAATGTGGCCATGAAGATTATTGTTATTTAAGAGTGAAAAATGAAAATATGATTATAAAAATAGATGTTGACTAAAGAAAAAAGGATGTGTTATTGTTATGAAAATTATTATGTGTGTATATTAAATGAGAAGTAACTGTATAATTATGTATTGAACATTGAATATATTGTAATTTTATAGTGTGAGAAAACACGCTCCAAGAGAATTAATGTAAAGGATTCAGAACATTGTATTTATTAATAATAACGTACTATAATAAAGATGAAGTTACGAGACAGACAAATTACATCCATGGCATAACTAATTCTAAGAGCCTAGTCAACAAGTAACAAGAACATCTTACCCGTACTATAATAAAAATGAATATACGAGGCAGACACATAACAACTTTGGCACAAAAATAGATTTCCAAGAGCCTAGTCAACAAGTAATATGAACATCTTACCCGTACTATAATGAAAATGAATATACGAGAAAGACACATACCAACCACGGCAAATAAATTTCCAAGAGCCACGTCAACAAGTAAATAAGAACATCTTACCCGTACTAAAGATGAATTTACGAGACTGACGCATTACATCCTAGGCACGTATGTAATTCCAAGAGCCACGTCAACCAGTAAATAAGACCACCTCACCCGTACTATATAGAATAAAGAATAATATACGAGATCGACAAATTACATCCCTGGCATAACATTTCCAAGAGCCACGTCAACAAGTAAATAAGACCACCTTACCCGTACTATAGAAAAGAATAATTTACGAGAAAGACAAATACCATCTTTGGCACATATTAATTCCAAGAGCCAAGTCAACCAGTGATTTAACACCTCACCCGTACTATATATAATAAAAAAAATTTACGAGACAGACAAACAACATCCACGGCATATATGAAATGAAATCATTAATTCCAAGAGCCTAGTCAACAAGTAACAAGAACATCTCACCCATACTAAAGAATAATTTACGAGATCGACACCCTAGATCCATGGCACAAAAATTTCCAAGAGCCAAGTCAACAAGTAATATGAACATCTTACCCGTACTATAATAAAAATGATATACGAGACTGACACATTACATCCCTGGCATAACATTTCCAAGAGCCACGTCAACAAGTAAATAAGAACATCTTACCCGTACTATAATAAAAATGAATATACGAGACTGACGCATTAGATCCATGGCACAAAAATTTCCAAGAGCCACGTCAACAAGTAAATAAGAACATCTTACCCGTACTATAATAAAGATGAATTTACGAGAAAGACAAATACCATCTTTGGCACAAAAATAGATTTCCAAGAGCCAAGTCAACAAGTAACATGAACATCGTACCCGTACTATAATAAAAATGAATATACGAGAAAGACAAACAACATCCCTGGCATAACATTTCCAAGCGCCACGTCAACAAGTAACAAGAACATCTCACCCGTACTATTGAAGAAAGAAGAAAGAGCAAATGAGAAGTTGGAAAAATGAAATGTAGACAAACCACCACACACAACCACATTGTTTCTAATGTATGTTACTAGAGAAAAAGCCAATACCACATGGAATATAAATACCAAATAAAAACCATGAAGAAGAAGAAAAACAAATGTACTTATGAATTATATCTAGAAGAATGAAACCTGAGATGAAGAATATGACGAGACGACATCCAAAGTGACAACAAAATGAAGAGATTAATCAATGATAAAGAAGAATGAAAAATAATATACTAACGAAGATAATCATGAGAGTATACCAGTGAGTAAGTGTAAAACAAACTATCCCTATAATATGTGAAGAATATAGTTAAGTTGAATCAAGAAAAGAAAGAATAACAATGTATAAATCGCAGATGTGTGAATTAATCCCAAGGATATTTATTATTTGTCGGAAGAACGACCACTATTATTATTTTTGATGATTTGAGATGAATTGACTGAAGAGTAATGCCAGCAATCATTTATTATTATTGAAGGAGATGATTTGCCTCCATATTTATTGAAGTTAGTATGGCCAGTAGAGTTGAATAGCCAAAGTGAGCCGCTCTAAACTGCCCCAGCTAAACTTATGTTAGGGAATTAGGGAACTAAATAAACAAGGGAGATGACTACATAGAGAAGATATAAATACGATTCAAATAGAAGAAAGTGAAGGGATATATGGAAAAAACATGTAAATCAACATGGAATGTATTGATAAATTCTTCAATGAAAAATATAGTATAATAATTCAGAATTAATCAATTCTTATAGGAAGGCATATGTAACAGTACCAAATATGGTAGTTACATAATATAAACCAATGTAACGTCAAGTATGAGAAAA
Source organism: Magicicada septendecula (assembly GCA_034769895.1). NCBI lineage: Eukaryota > Metazoa > Arthropoda > Insecta > Hemiptera > Cicadidae > Magicicada > Magicicada septendecula. Next base: position 339,838,293 of record CM068370.1, on the reverse strand, counting down.
ACATGGAAGTATGTCTAGATAAATAAACCTAAGTGTATAAAAGTGTGTATCTACAAATATATTAATAAAAAATCCAACGATGAAGAAGATAATATTAACATAGCAACACCAAATACAGGATGAAGAAAGAAAATGCCACGAGCCAAAACAAAATATCAGTAACCAGACCCAATAGGATCCAACAGTGAGGGGAACAAACGAAACAAGGACCAACAAGCTCCAACAGCAAAGGAGATAAATAAAAATAGCAACTACAATGAAAATATAAGAAAAAGAAGAAAGAAGAAGGACCAGGAAGAGCACCAAGAAGAAGAAAGAAGATGGACAGAAGATATAAGGACTCAACATAAACCACGTGTACTAAAGACAATATAAGTGACAAAAGAAATGATGATTATAAATGTGAAAAGAAAACCAGTGTTAAACATTTAAGGAACCACAAACAATTACAGTGTGTACTTAATATAAATGTGAAACTGTGAATAATTAACTAATTTTCAACTGAATAAACCACACAAACAATTACAGTGATGAAGTTTACAGTGTGAGAAAATAGGTTAATTTCATGATGAAACAACAAGAATTAAATAGTCAAATAAACACAGACAATGAGTGTGACTAATTTAATAAAATTGTGATCAATACACATAATCATAAGACCACCAGAATAGAACAAAATAGAACAATTATGTTATTGTTCATAGAGGACTGACAACAAATAAAATACATTTGTTATGTATCAAACAAGGACAGGAATTAAGTTCCACCATTGACCAGAAAAATATTGTAAAGAATACAAAAAAGATTTGTGTTAGTGTTTAAGAAGGAGTTGTATAAACATGTGTAACAAAATAGTTAAAGTATTATAGTAAGATACCGTAGTGAAGTCAGTTTAGTAGTAGAAAAATACTGCACTAAACAGATGGTATTTTGTTACATAACCCCACAGGGAAGATACCTATTACAACAGAAAATCATACATATTAGTATAAATAAATGATCATCAACTATGATATCAAACAAGAATTTGTTATATATAAATAATAAATCCTAAGAGACAATGTAATATATTGCAAAACAATGCAAATAGAACAAGTCAAACATAATGGCACAGAGAATAGCAGAGATGAAAAAAGTATGCCAATTTAGTTAGGCAAAGTACAGTATCAAAACCAATACCAATGTTTATAAGAGTATTACCAGTAATGAGATAAATATCTGATAATACATTGAGAACAGATTCTGAACATAATAAGAACAATATTATAACTAAATTATTGTAAACTAACTAACTATGTACATATGACCAGAAGTAAGCTGAACCATTGTATAGCTAATTAGTTAAGAAAAATACTGTATCAAATATTGAACACAGATTGTTACAATTGTTACCAGTAGTAAGAGGAAATCCCAATGCTACTTTGAGAACAGATTATGACCATAAAAACAGTCATGTTATATACAAACAATTAAAAACCAAATGACTTATGAAGAAAACCAAATGTAAACAAACAATGACAAGCAAGTTATTTATGAAAAATATAACATATAAACTTGTGTAAAAGTAAATGAAAACATTATCAAAAGTTAGAATAATATCTAATGCTACTTTGGAAATCCAAACCAAGTAGAACAATAACAATTTAGTTATTGTATTAACAAAAAATAAATGACTACTATGATATGACACAACATAAACAGAGCCATTACTGAAAAATTGAAGGGTTCTGAACTAATTAAAAGATAACCATTATATATAATAAATTAGGTACTATGTGTGTACACTAATTACAATCATTACATGATATGATTTATATAGAGAAAACCAAAAATAAGGTGAAAAATTGTATAAGAGAGATAGAAGAGGACTGAAACTATGTAAATATTAAATTAACCACAGTCATATATAAATATTATAGTGTAAAATTGTGTAAATAAACTTTACTAATATTATTAGATTGTAATATTACTGTTTTAATTAAGGAAAATTAGTTCTACGCACATTTATGGAAAATCAAACATGGACGCTTAATGACGCCATAACAAGATTTGTGTAGGGAACAATTATTCCCAATTTGTAAATCAAACCAATTGAGATATAGACTCAAAGTGTTTATTTAAGAAGTGTTTTATTATGATTAAGTAAAATCTGGTGTAATAAACTTATAAAAATAAGATACATCAGAAATAATAAATAAAATCGTTATTGTGATAGGAGTGATGAACGGAAAATATTCATTCTTGGACTTAAATTAACAAGCAGAATGTCCGCAATTCACTGACATCAACCATTTAACGATAGGACGTAAATTAAGAAAGTTATAGTAATTTTAAACTTTTCAGTTAAATTTTTGTACCAGTGCTGACGTCAAAAAGCCTCAACACCAAACTCGATTTTGTCAAAAAATTAAATATTTTAATAAAACAAAGGCTTATGGGTCAGAGAGTATAGCGCTTCCAACCAATAGAATGAATGAATTTCGACAGACTCACAGGAGACGCTTAGAGAAAACATTACAGTTCACGTCTAGCTTTTCAACAGATAGGTCACGCAACTCGACGGACATGAAGAAGTTTTATTTTGAATTTTGTGCGCGACATATTCATTAAGTGACCAGCATACATAACCTTTAACACTACACCAATATATACGAGTGAAAAGTACGTATTTAGTTATTTAATTAAACAAGTACGGTCAGTGTATAATGTCGACCATACTTGCGAGTGATGTGATAAATAAGAAACAGGGAGTACAGTTTTATTTAAACAATACTGAACAAAAATAATAATTTCGTAAATAACTAACTTTCGATACTACGCAAGTCAGATAAGGCGGAGTATCGAAAACAATAATTAAATTATCAGAATTAAAGAAAAATTTAATTCACAATTATTAAAATATTATAAAAATATTTTAATTATTTATAATAATTTAAAATATCATGTTTGAAATAATTATTACTGAATACAAGAATATTTAGTCACTCATTTGACTAAACTTATTTTTCTTGATTTTTTCGATGTTTTGAAATATACTTTATTAATTTTCATACAGTATAAATAAGTGTAATTCTGATAATAGTATATCAAAGTATTACGAATGATATGTTTATATGTATAGTTTAAGAAATAATAACTGTTAAGAAATACTTATCCATTGTAACAATACCGGTTATAACTAACCTCAGAATCGTTACGGTAACTTGATAATTTCAATATTACCGATCTGTTCTCAAGTAACATCCAAATCAGATAGAATTACTAACAAGAGTTTTTTGATAAATTTTTCTCTTGTGAATAGATGATTTTTAAAACGAATTATTAAACGAAAGTAATACATTTTTAACTACTGTACAAGTCATACGGCTTGATAATTGCAAACTAGTATTATAAGATGCGTGCGCATTCCCGCGTACGATAGTTCCATAAATACCAGACATATGGTATCAATTTTTGATTTTTATATCTGTTCGCTTATTATTCATTATTGTTAATTTTATATCGTTATTTATATTACATCTTGTGCCTGGTATCATGTTACCTAAAAGAACCTTACGAAATATGGTGATTCACTGAAACAAAATAACATAACCTATTGAAGTTAAATTATTGTACCAATAACAGGTCTACCAGCCTTGAGAATTGGACAGAGTCTTATTTGAATTTTTAATTGTAATCAGTAATTGAAAGGTTGTTAGTTTTTGATTATTAATTGTCAAAGATTTTATGATTTATTAAATTGTTAATAAACCTCCACTTTTATTACCAGTGAAAGGAGTATCATTTCTATTAAAAATAAGTTCATTTATTTTTTAATCAGTTCTAACACAGGTGGCGGAAGAATTTGAAGAGATCTAACAACAATTCAGAATATTAATTAGATATTGCTTCATTTATTTTTGTTAAATAAATAAGTGAAATATTAAGTATTCGATCTGAATATTTACTTGTATATAAAGTGCATGTATTTCAGAAGAAACGTCACAGAACAGGACTGAAGTATTCACGTGTGGTAAGTGAGGGAGGTATACAACAGAGTGCGCGAACCATTTTAAAATAAAAGAAGTGGACTATTATTACACACCCATTAAAAACAATACAATAACTCTAATAACCTTAATAATTACAATTAAATCTTTTAATAAACAACATTATCGTAGATACCGGTGCGTGTCTACACTCACACGAACACACCAAAATATATCGAATACACCAATATAACTTGTTCTTTAACAATATAAATGAGCAATAAAGTGATAACAAATAAAATCACTACCATAGGAAGTAAGCTAATGAAACAATGCAAAATGCCTATTAAATATCGCCATAAGCTTAAAAAAAGGAATCCAAACAAGTCACTGAGAAGAAAAGGTCATGAGATGTATAAAAGAGAGAATAATTAATCCCAAAAGTGTTTTATTGTATTGATATTATATGAGTCGAAAACAGATGACTATTATTATGTGATGATTTTATGTTGAGATACGTCCAACAATTATTTATGTTATTGAGCAGATAGGCAAGACCTCTGAACTCAAAATGTGTATAAATGGATAGCAGAGTAATAGAGCCACACGTGCCCTCTGGCTAGTACCAATTTATATGAATGGGAGAGAAGAAAAATTTTAGGGAAATAGAACATACAAGGGATAACAATCGTAATAAAATAATACCAAATACCATATTATGAACCATGACTTAATAAAAATGAATAAAGAAAAAAGTAGCGATTGATGAATTCCTGAAGGATAACAACTTGATTAAATGAACTATATTGATGATTTCAGAAAAAACATAATGATCTTTGTTTCGAAATAATCAATTTTGGTGGCGATGCATTATGTAACATGACATAAGATAGTGAAGATACAATGATAATTAATTATAAAACAAAGAAGCTGAAGACAAGAATAAAAGGCAAGAACTTATAAACTCAGAGATTAATAACCTAATAACCAAATGACGAATGACTAACAAACTGACAATGACTTGATTCAATAGATCGGATAAATACAAAAAGAACAACGGAACAAGGAAGAAGGAACCAAGAACTAAATGTAATCAAGAAATTGATAATGAACATTGTAATTCCCTAATAATGACCATTAAAATGTATGTTAACAAATGCACTAATGTAATTAGAGTATAGATGAGATGTACCTAGGGTAATAATGACAAATAAGAAAGATAGTAATGTTATGTATATTTTGTTAATGAAGGAATGTACTCATAAATATAAGATAGGGAATTAATAATACACACACCCTAATGAATAGTGATAAATATAATAAAAAACTAGTAAACAATACCCTGAGGCAAATAAAGGCCACAATTAATAACCAAAAGTGATCATTAGTGAAGGGAAAATAAAATAAACACTTATAACCAGTAACCCCATGATGATATTAACATAAATAAACAACCCAGTGAATAATCAAGTGAGTGGAAGAAGGAGTATATTAATACAAAAGTGGTGACATGTAGTGATAGCATGTTGCATATAATAAGTGAAAGTGAATAAATCAAAAACCTTCTATGAAGGAAAAAGTGTAGTTGGTGAACTTGAAAAAGTATTCTAGTTTGTAGACTGTATTAGAATAACTGGAAGACCTGTGATAAACTTTGTACTTGCAAGTAAGAGGAACTCATTATAATGTGATTAAGTTAAGCAATAGTTAATAAGAATTATAGGATAAGATAGAAATTAAGTCACTGGAATGAAAGGCAAACAAGAAAGATAGACACTGTTTTATAGTGAAGGAATGAGGGAAATAGAGTATATTGTGAAAAGTACAGTTTAATAGTAGTATAATAAGAGTGTTATTATTGTTTAAAAAACCAATATAATATAATGAATCATCAGTTGAACCAGATAGTAGTAAGGAATAGAAAGGTAGTTAGAAGTTTTATTTCAGGCTTGAACCTGTCAAGAAAATGTTTATTATTATAATAAGAGGTGTAGTTAGAAACACCGATGTTTATTACTTGTTTCTGTTAAAAATTATTTTAAAGTACCAAATATAAAGGTAAGAAGTTACAAAGAAATGTCAGATAGGAAAATCTAGGCTCTAGGCCTGACAGTTGATGATGAATTTTGTAAATTAAAGAACAAACAATAGCCCAATATCAAAGCAGAATATACCAAATGTTTAAACAAGTTAAGTGGGTATTCCTAATACCAAAATGTATAAATAACATCCAATTGTGGTTAAAATATATATAAAATATAAACAAGGAAAATAACAAAAATGTGATTAGCTACCCAAAAGTAACCATGAGGGGTATCAAAATGATCCTTATCAAAAATTATGAACAATGGTATTCATGTAATGAACCTAGCTACTAATATAAGAAAGAAATCTTAATTTGAAGATATTTTGTAGATTTAAACTAAAATAAGACGTTAGAATATAACAATGACATAAATTAACGACCAATGAGAATTAGCATAATTTATTAGGTAACCATAGCAACTGAAATTTATTGCCAAAAAACCGTTGAATTTTCGTTAATCCATTATTGACTGACGCCGAGGGCGGATGTATGCAGCTCTCAACCAAAATTTTATCATAAATAAGCAAATTTTGACGGAAATCATAAGAAAAGAAGATAGTATTAGCAGTCCATGGAACACCTGATAACATATTTATTATTAAAATTTTCACAAACCAAAATTATCCGTGGAAATTAAGAAGACTTCTGGAATCATAGCTGACGACTCATCCCGAAGGAAGACCAGAGGTGACCTACTTCAACCCAAGAAGACGGACGATTGCAAAACGAGTACGAAGCCGAACTTTATGGAAAAACCCATCTGAACGAGATTGACGAATATCCGAAGAACAGAAGACGACCAGATCCATCCGGAAGAAGCAGACGAGCATCGTGGAAGCCCCAGCGAGAATCGATGAGTATAAAACACTAATCTCACTAAAACGAATTCCCAATTTTTCTATCCATAATAACAAATCACAATTTTCACTTCACTGATCACTATTCTGAACTAGAACTGAAAGTATTTATAATATCACTATTATTGAACTTTAATCAATTGAGCTATAATAAATAATTAATAAACATAACTTGTTGACAAAATCCTAACCAAAAATTAGACTAACTCTCATTGATGATTACTTACTTGGATGTATTAAAATATTAAATATTGTGTACCTAGTTTTAAGAATTATTATAAATTTGTGCACTTTAGCCGTAATCCAATACTTCTGTAGCCAAAAGGACTTATTAACACCCCCTGGGTAAAACATTTTATTGTAAACCAACGGTACTCGCCAAGCGGCATGTACATGACACATTTAAACTGAACATGCCAACTGAGCAACTGTAAAAGCCGGTGCTAAGATAAAATAATGTACTACTAACTAACTGAAAACTATTAAAGGGTTAATAAATATTATTATTCTGCAATGCTGTATGTTTGATTCGTACAAATTAAGATAATACATAGAAAATTATTGAAGTGAAAACAACAACCATCACAGTTAGCGAAGTCGACACTGAAAGATGGCGTGCGCCAATCAGGTGACGAGGCGGCAATATTCAAACCAAACGCTGAGAGATACGGTTTGCCCGTAAATGGTAAGAAAAGGTACAACTCGACTCGCTACACGCAAATAACATCGACAGAAATTATTGAACTTATTAAAAACCTCAATCATACACCTCTACTATACCACGAACCCAACGAGCGAGTTAAAAAACGCTCGTCACGCACACATTCACTATACGAATACAAGGTCGGGTGACAATCATAAAATTCAACCACCCTATTTTTAAACAATCAGTAGCAGAACATTGATACAATATTGATGTCCACTATTTATAGAATACCCTCAAAAGTTCTGTATCAATGTAGGCCTACAAATACATTTATAGTTAACATAGTTTATTCTGCAATGTTCTAGAATGTGTCCCTAGAATATTCAGAAATTACTGTAGGAGTAAATTACTCATGTTGGTGAAAGATTTCATTACCATACTATATATAAACAGTCTTTATTGAGAGTTTGGTCAAACGAATTAGAGAGTTTAGTGTGTGTATTTGATACCACATTTGTGAATCAATATTATATTTGTGTGCTATTTTTTTGTTTGTATAAATTACGGTTATGTCAATAATTGATATCAGTTGTCAATTGATATTTACATTTTCTGTGTTTTATATGTTACTTGTGAAAAATTATGTGTGACAACGATAAATAAACAAGGTGTCGATAGTGATATGAGTGTTTTATTTCAATTGCTACTGCCTAGAAGACAACAAAACGCCCTTTCCTTCTGGTTCCTAGTGCACATGAGCGGAATAAATCACCCATGCTGGTACTTTTACCCTTATTTCTCATACATTCTTTGTGTATTACACCCTTTCTATACCTAATGGTTTAAGTCTACCCCTTCATTTTACTTTTCAATTATGTTACAATATATACCCTTAATTTTTGAAATAAGTTTTGACATTCATTAAATTATCTAAACCATTCTCTCTTTCTTCCAATATTTCTAACATAAACAATTATGGGGATAAATACCTATTTCATCTAGTACTGTAGTCCTATCACCACATATGGGCTCGGTCAATCCATATTGGTACTTTAGTCTTATTTCTCGTACATTCTATGTATGTTATTTACCTTCACGCATAATGCTTTATATCCACCCACTTCATTTTACTCTTTAATTATATTATAGATTATCTCTTCAGTTTTAGAATTAGTTTTATTATTCATTAAATTATCTAAACTTTTCTCTCTTTCTTTTAATATTTTTAATTCTTCTATGTGTCTTCTTTAAACCATATTACATCTTGTCCTTACTATTGGTTTGTCTGCATTTTTCTTAACAATCACAATCATATTATTAACATTTGTTATTACAGACCCATGACTCTTAACTAAATATTAATATTATGGTAACACATTCTTAAGAATGTTTATTCTTGTGCCTTTGGATTTATTTTATTCATACGAAGTCATGTTTTATATTCTGGTGCTACTGTTCTGTCTCGTACTTCATCATCTAATCTCCTTACATGAGCCAACAGTATTGCCCTTCTGACAATTTCTCCACTTTATGATCTGCTGCTCTTAAACAAACCAGTGAATGAAACCAATGAATGCTCTTAAACAAACCAGTGAATGAAACTAATGTAGTCCAGTCATTTAAGCTTTCGACCTGGAAATAATAGAAACAGTAAAATTCCTTTTGGACCTTGTAGTTGAGACCTTCAACATCAATAATCAATAATGTTACATTGAGTGGTTTTGTGGAAAATTAGAAAAGCTAAAAGAAAATTTTAAAAATCAGTTTTCTGACTACATCTCATTTAGAAAATAATATATTCAGATTTTTTTTTACATAATTGAAAAGAGGAAGAAATTCTATGTAAAAATGGTTCTTATTATTTTTTTTGTAACATTAATAGTTTTCATGTAAAATGATGTCAAAGTAAGTAACAATATTTCGCGCGCACCAGTCCGCCATCATGCTGAAATTGCCACAAAATCTCGCGCGCTCACTATTCAATTGTAAATAACTTTTTTCATAATATAGTTATAAATCTGAAATAAAGTGCAACTTAAAGAGAAAACCTTAAGCTTTCTGACCCTTTTTTTAATTATAATATATTTCCATTACAATCAATATAGTAATATAAATATATATGCACATTTAAAAAAAATAGGCAAAATTAATTTAATATTAATATTTATAATAATACGTTTTCAAGTATCCTCATCTTATAATATATTGTTAAGAACACTGTATAAAATGTGATTATATCACTGAAATCTGTTTAATTACAATTTTTCTAAAAAAAAAACATAGATATAAAGTTTGAAAAAATGTTCTATTTAACAATTTTTTTTAAATTTCAAACTTAAAATGCTTGTAATGTGATTAATATTTAAGATATTAGTATAAAACAAAATTCATTTTGAACGTTACTAAATGTACTTTTAGGATATAAAAACCATTTTTTACTATTTCATCATAATTACAATTTATTTATTTATTAATTGAAGTGCACGCTAAAAGTGTATTTTTTATGTTCTTCAATATAACTTTTTTATTTTTGGAATTAAAAATTTTTAATTTTAGCGTCTACTAGTTAAGATTTTACTCTATCGAGGTATGGGAATCAATTTCTACCTGAGTCCTTAAATTTTTAATAGAATGGGTTACAAAGGTAGGTAAGACATAGGTAAAAAATGTTTGTATTTCGTTGGACACCCCCTGTACACATGTAACGTTTTGTACTAACATTTTGTGTACGAGTTTCACTAATTTTTATATAAAAATATAGTTTTTGGTAAAAATCTTCTGATGAATCACTGCTTGACGTCATACAAGATAAGCACGCTCGGTAACCAGGCAACAAGATAAATTAGTGGTAGTGTGTTAAATAATAAGACATAGCCATGATCCAATGTGTTTCCCATTAAGGGAACAGCTGCTGCTTTTTTTTAATAATACGCGTAATAGTTCTGAGTAAACTGGTCGCGACATCTACCTGATAAGTAGCTAACTACTTGCTACTGTGGTCAAACAGGTTGTGTGTTTAGTTGGATTGTGTTGAGCATGTGGGATGCGTCATTAAACTCAGTTTGTTTTTCTATATTGTGAACTTTGTCGGAAGTTATTGATTTGTGACTTGTGTTTGACGGTTAACTGTATCTTCTGTGCTTCTTTAAACGAAAATGTAAGTATAATAGTAGAAACTACTTTTATTTAGCCGTAAGATGACTATAGTTTAAGGATGTTTGGTTAAGAGGTGACACAGTACTATTTAAAATATTTCAAGATGGCAAGGTTGGATATAAAACGGGGATGACGGGGATTTTTTTATTGTTTTATTTTTCTATTTTTAAATAACACAACAATATGAGTTATTAACGATATGGTTTTAAGCAAATCTGTAATTTGTGCCTAATTGAAATAAAATGTTATAAAACAAAAATGACTAATCAATAATATTGTAAATCTTGCCTCAAAATTAATAATGTATTATTTTTCATTTAACATTTTGCATGTTTAGAGAACCATTCCCAAAGCTTCTGAATTTGTAATAACTAAATCATACTTAAATTTCAGTTGATTAATTCTATTTGTTCATTAAAATTTACTCAAAGATTTAATCCCCGTTTTATCCAACCGGTTGGATAAAACAGGGAGAAATCACTTTTTCATAAAATATGCTTTTCTGGGAAAACAATTTGGAAAATTAAAATTCTATATATGGAATACTGTAGATAAATGTTTGACATGTGTAATAAGGTAAAAGACAAGTTTCAAAAATTTCACATCTATTGTAATTATGCAAAAAACCACTATACAATTTTATATATTTAATCTCTTTGACCCTTTTTACCTTCCTCCAATACGTTTTTTAATTGCTTCATGTTTTATATATATATATATAAATATATTTTTTTTATCTGGTCCAATTCTATATATAATTTTATAAAACTGGTATAAATATACACATTTATAAATTTGTATGTTTAGATAAATATGTTCAAAAATGTTTTCCCTGGAGTGACAAATACTTGAATAAAAATACAAATAATATAAGTACATTGCATTATAAAAAATTGTTTTATAGGTGCACTGAAGTTACAAAAATGTCAGAAAATTTAGACACTTGTCTTATTTGCAATGGCGATCTTGATACTAAAGAACCTACAGAAGAAGTAAGTTGAGGATTGAAAACTTTAATTGAGACCAGTATAAAAATGATGGATGGAAAACATTCAATATTTCGTAGCTTTGAAAGAATAAAATTGCAATGTAAATGTAGGCAAAGATACACATTAAAAAGAGGAGGTACTTTTTCATATAATGATTTTGGGACTGATGGTGCTTTGAAAAATATTATGTGCAGTCCAGTCAAAAGCAAAGTCAGGAAAAGTACTGAAACTTTCGATTATAAGAATTTATGTATAATTTGTGGTCAAGTTGCTTCCATTTCTGATAAAACATCAAAAAGTTCTCGCAATACTATTTCAATAATCACCGATCCTGGTTTTCAAGTAAATTTGGTTAAAAGAATATCATCAATAAATACTACACTTGGAAAACTGTTTTAAGAAGAATAGTGTGTGTGGATTTAATAAGTTTAGAGGCACGATATCATCGAAAATGCTATCAGAATGAAATTTTAAATAAATATGTAAAACCCCCAAGCAGAGAGCCTCCTGGTCGCCCTTATAGTCAAGTCATTGTAGATCAAATGGCTAAAATATTTAATTACATTGAGGAAAGTGATGAATATCAATTTACTTTATCAGAATTGCAGCAAGTAATAGGTGATGAGAGCTGTTGTCCTAAAACTATAAGGAGTAAACTAATAGAGCATTATGGAAATGAAAATGTTAAATTTTTTACAAAATCTGTTCCTGGCTCTGGCACGATAGTGTCTTTTCAAGATGAAGAGTATAATATTCTACAACAATATTGGACGCAATCAAAAATGAATGAGCACGAAGAAAAATTAAAAATTTTAAAGAATGCAGCAACTATAGTTAGGAATGATATACTCCAGAAAGTATATGACACTAATTCTTATCCGCCTAGTGACAGCATACTAGAAGAAATTGACAATTTGATTCCAGAGTCCCTCAAATATTTAGTAGACGAAATTGTTTTTAAAAAAAAGAAGAAAATTTCTACAAAACATGAAAAAAGTGTTCAACAATATGTCATGCTATTGTAAGTGCTACTAGGCCTAATTCATTATAGACATTTTGTACCAATTAGGTATGTGCTGCTCGTATTCAGAAATCATGCTTTATTAACATAGCGCATTAATGGGCAATAAACAACCAATAAAGAATCGTTATTTCTTGCAATTTGTTTTTGACAATGCCGATATACAAATTAGTACAATAGATGGAAAAAATACTTTCCATACCATGGGTGGATTAATTGTTATAACACCAAAAGACTTACGAAAAAAAGGAAAGCATATTGAGACTTAAAAAAATCCCAAGTAATGTTGAAATATTACAGACAATCAAAAAGATACCATATATATTATGAGAATATGAACAAGCAAGTGTTGAAAGAAGTCATTGAAAAATAAGACATAGCAAATGTTAATGATTTGAACATAACAAATTCAGATATGCTTTGGATATATGGAATGATGGATGGATTGTTACCTGGTTGGAATGGATTTATGGGAAAATTATCAGGAAAAATGATGTACAAACCATGTAGAAAAATTTGTTTACCCTTTGTTAATGCTCCTCCAAATGACCGAAGTACCATTTACTCTGTTTTGAAGTACAGTATAGAAGTGAGTAAGAAACAGAAGATTCATAATTGCTTTGTAACTTTCGACCAACCGTTATACCAAAAGGGTTTTGAAATAGTAAAATCTTGCAATGACGAAGATATAGGGATGATTCATGTTCGACTTGGAGGCTTCCACACTCTAATGTCGTATCTAGTGTAGCGGGTCAATTTTTGGGTGTTTTTATTTTTACCGTATGGGGCAAGTACATTTTTATTTCTTTCATTTTGGTGCGGGCTTGTAAAAAAGAAGTTGTGAAAATTATTGTGTAACGAAATTCATTCCATTATAACAGAACGCATGGCAACGTTATTTCCAATGTTAAGAAACAGTTTGAGACAAAGGCGTTACGCAATTTCCATTGTGTAAGTCGGCGAGCGAAGCATTTACCCCCTTCAAACTTCTCAGAAATCTGTACTTGTGTAGCAGCACACAGACGCAACTGTATCACCACAAGCTTGAATGACGCATCCAGCCACAAAACAGGATGTCCTAGGACGAGCCAAATTCAGCAATGTGCTTTTTTGAGCGGCAGGAAGTGCTGTTTACGTCCGGTTCCTACCAGGACGTCAGCCAGTGCCTAGTTGAAATCGTCTGCTATCGTCAATCTAACAACTACATGACTAGCATGAGTCGAAACTGTGACGACTAACTGTAAGGCATTGATGTCCGTCGTCTCAACTAAAATGCTCAAGGAGTGGGGAGCAGGGAGACGCTCGCAGTCTTTGGCCGACTTTCGACTGCGCAGGCAGTCCGTTAAACGAGGCTCAAAAATAAAACTTTTCTAAATTAAAATTCAGTGCAGTAAATAAAACGAAGTGCGGCTAATCTGATACAACAAAGAAGAACCCATATAACTATTTTCGGACACGACTAAATACAAAATGAAAAAATTAAGTGCTCAAGTTATAAACGCGTGCCGGCAGGGAGAGGTTTTTTTAAAAATGTTAAGGGTTTAAATAATATTCTGTGTGAGTGGTGAGTGGCAAAGCTGGGCTGTTTATATTTGTGTTTGTATTTTATATTTGCGTTTGTGTTTGTGAAATAATAAGGTAAGCTCTAGTCTGTAAGTTCCTTTACAAACCAGATGCACGAGTTGCACCATATGTTACTCCATGTAAACCTATTTGTCAAACAGTAATTTCAACAATTGAGCATTAAAAGTATCAATTCTCTTCCAAAAAAATGAGTTGTGTCAGTGCTTTGCGTAACCTGTAAACCATGTTTGTATCTAGCGTTCATGTGCTCGAACCCTGGAACCTAGCAGAACAGATAGCGACGGTAAGTGAAAAGTAGATTTTTTGTTGTTGTTGTTGTAATAATAAATATTGTGATCGATTAGTACATCACAAATGGTGCCCGAACAGGGACGAATTATAATTAATTAAGTAAATTCCACATCTACAAAGATACAAACATGTTTTAGGTTAGCGTAGCAAAATAATGTTACATTACAAAATTTAATTAAGGTACTTAATTAATTATATTATTTATTTAATTAATTTCTTTAACTTAATTTAATCAATTATAAAAATGTCAGATAACGAAAATAACGTACATGAAACGACTAGTGTCGAAAACTATAATGAATCAAATAACATGAGCGATTTTGAAATCCATTCGACTCCAAACGTGAGTCACGAAAATAAAACAAAAAACAATTCAGATGAAACAAACATTACGGAGGATTCAGGGGTACAGTTAACCCCCACCTCAACAAAATGTAATAAATTAGATGATGATATAATGAGTATATTAAGAACCATATCAATGGACATTCATGAACAGAAGAACAAATTTAACGAATTAAATAGTCGTTTTGACAATAATGACATAAAATTAGACAGACAAAGTAGGGAATTAAATAATCGTTTTGATGAAATTGAGACCAAATTCAATGTAATGAATAGTCGTTTCGACATTAACGATTTAAAATTGAATAAATTCGACGCTAAATTTGATGCACTCAAATTTGACATTGATGAGGTAAAAACAAAATGCGAATATAGTTGCAATGAGTTGAAACGAGATATTGAGAGAGTAGTAGAGTCAGTAAGTAAAAATAATAATGACAGTAAGAAATTAACAAGTGATGACAATAATGTCAAAAATGAGAATATAATTAACAGTGTGGTAGTAGAGAGTAAGAACAATGATATTGAAAATGGTAATGTGATTGAAAGGGTGGTATCAGAAAGTGATACGTTGAAAATAGATAGTGAAACAGTAAGTGAGAGTGAGAAAATGATAAGTTGTAATGAAGTAATAATCAGTGTTGTTGAATTAGAAAAAGAATGGAGAGAGAGAGTAGATGAATGTGTAGGGCAGGGGGTAAAATTTCCCCTTATTTGTGATGAACCAGAGTGTTCAAAAGTGTTATTTTTGGGCAAGAGACCCTTATTAATGAAAGATTTGAGTTGTTTAATTTTGTTGAATAATTTTGTACCCTCTGCATGGAATGAGAGAGAAAGTGTGATATGGCATTATGATGAGAGAGATTTAAATGGAGAGATAGAATTATATAAACTAATGAGAGATTATAATGAGTTGAAAGAGATGTTAGTTGACATGAAACACTTACCTGTTAAAATAGAGAGTGAAGATTATTTTGATAATACATGTTTAAATAATAATAATTTACTTTATGAAGAAAAAATAACTGAATTGATGACGAATATTACTAATGGAGACTGGACAGAAACAAATAATGTTGACTTGTTTTATGAGTATTTGAGTATGATGGATGAGTTTAGTTTGCATGGTTACCACACACAAAACAGTCATTTGTGTGGTAACAAAATTGAACGATGTTATGTGAAACCCCGTCTAATTTTTGACGATGGAGGTTGAGCCTTAAATTCACAATTGGACAATTTCAAATATGTTAATATATGGTAATGACCTAGCTGATTTTAGATATTGAAGTGTGATATAACTGAATATTTATTGATGAAGAATTGTAAATACATGTTTAGTAAATTTATTTGTGTGTTGTAAAACGTTAGATAAATAATGTATGTATATAGCAAAACTTGTTGTGATATTAATAATAATAATAATATTTTGCAGCTTAAATAAATAACAAAAATAATTTGGAGGAAGACAATGAATGAGTTGTAACTATTATACTTAATGAAAGTAATTAAAAATGTTGTTTTCAATAATTGAAATAATTAAAACAATACATTAAATCCTGTAATTAAATACAACTAAATAACTATAATAAACCTATAGTTAAATAATTATAAATAACTATGAATAATATAAAACAGTAAGTGGTAGCGGATAGAGGATCCCCACTTGTCCCAGTGGGGTTCGTCTATTTCAGGGACGCGCCCCTGCCCACGCGAGCTTTGGTTTTCTCCATTTACCCTTATTTTCGGAGGAAGCTTTGTCCCTACCTTTAGTCCTAGTTCTTGACCTTTTAATAATCCTTATCCCTTTTATTTTCCCGATTTCCCTAACCCTCCCCTTAGAGTAAACACATAAACAATAGTTACACAAATTGGCACACTTTTTTGAACCATTTGATTGCCTTAATTCTAAATAATACATTAGGGTAACCCTCAAAATTAAATAAACTGGCGTTATTTATGAATTGTAAACTCATCCCTTAATTAGGTAGGTGGTGGAGAAGTTTTGTGGCTGAGTAGACAAACTAAATAATAAATTTGGTATAGTTTAACCGAATTGTCGTATATCGAGATGGGGTTGTAGATTAGTGGTTGTGGTTTGTTTTGTAATTTGAAAAAAAAAAAAAAAATGGGAGGTATACAATTTCAAATTTCAATAAATCCTAGAATTAAGTGACCAAAAACAATTGTCAAGAGTTAGTATCAGTGAGCATGGGAACGTTTTGAAACGATGTGTAACAAAATATAAACTTGATATCAATACAAGAAGTGGGGGTGATTTTGGGGGGTAGATTGGTGCTCAATGAAGTGATAGAACAATGGAGTGTTGAACTGACTGTATATGTAGAAAGTTTAGTTGAGTTCAATTGTTAATAAATTAGTTAGCTATTAAGTGGCTATTGTGGGGGTTGCCTGTGCTCTCGCAAATAGCGAAATGGGTTGGGGGTAACAGTGAGTGTTACCTCCATCGGAGGCCAAAAGGGCGATAAATGTGCGGCACACCTTATCTGTGTAAATTAAAGTGTACACACTGCCAAACTACCGTGTCGCACATATTAGTAATGGATATAACAGGCAATTAAATTAAAGTTTAGATTTCCCCGACTTTTCGGGCGGTTACTGCCTTACCAGCACTAACCGTGGTTTTGGCTAGCGGCCAGCTATGGTCATACCCAGTCCCTTGACCATAGCTGACTTGAAATTGGTATATATTTGAAATTCAATGGGGGGAGAACTTAGAGGAAATCTTCCCGGAACTATGGAACAGCGGCTGCCACTCTGCCCGCCTTGGGGTAGCAAGACAGGTGGTAGATCCGTCTTAAGGGTGTATGATTATATAACGAGAACATGATGATGTTCGTAACGTTTAAACTTAATAGCGGAAGCAGAGACACGGAGAGGTAAAACCCTGCTCCAAAATATACAGTCTCTGTCGAAGCGAATGGGCGCCACAGTCCACCATAATTTGAAATAGTGTGTGTGGCTGGGAGGTGACGCAAAGGAGTCACGAATGTAAATTTTATAACAACATTTTTATTCAAAGTCTGATCAAATAAAACTGCTTGTGCTCTGTTCAGGTAACTAGCTGCTTAGATATTTAAAAATAAGGTGTTCATGCTATAATTTTAAGTGGATTATTTTATTGTTGTCTGTTAGATAAGCATTGATAAGAATATGTATTTTCATTATGTGTGTATTTTTTTAAGCCAATAATTAAATCGTCTGGCAGGTTAACATAAATGACCAAAATCAGAG
Organism: Magicicada septendecula; assembly: GCA_034769895.1. Lineage (NCBI taxonomy): Eukaryota > Metazoa > Arthropoda > Insecta > Hemiptera > Cicadidae > Magicicada > Magicicada septendecula. Next base: position 339,820,095 of record CM068370.1, on the reverse strand, counting down.
AAAGGGGAAACAAGGAGGTGAGGAATAATGATAAATAAAGATCTATATCTTTCATGTAATGTGTTCAATTTTGAGAGGTGTATTGTAATTATGTTAGGGTATCAGCTGATCAGCAATAACGTCACTGGTATATTATTTATAAATGTTTTAAGCAATTGATGTTCAATGTAATGTTTTAAGGTATTACAGATATTTTAAAGTAATGATAAAAATAATTTGCTAAAATGAGAAATAAAGTAACAATTTGTGAGAGCGAATGAAAGATAGTGTTTGGGTGATAAATATTTTATGGGACCTATATATCTGTCCCAAGTTAAAATCAAAGTTGAATTTGAAATAGTAGAGATGAATATGATGTAATGTTGGTTTTGAGTTAATGTAATGTAACAGAATTTTGTGAAGTATTGATATTGACACAGTGGTAATGGAGACTTTATGTAGATTTTGAGTGCTATGTTGTTTATAATTAATGATGTTATTTTGTTGCATTTGTAGTAAGGTAATGAGATTGAGATTTTTGGGGATGGCAATTTGGTATTAGAGGGTAGTGTAATGGGGAGTCCGCAACAAGGGTTGGGACGGGATTAGAATAGATTTTAGTGGGGAAGGGGCCGCCTTAGGTAGAATCCGGGCCGCCAAATAAGGGAATTGAGTTTTGGGTAGGGGAAACACGTATCCTAGGTACAAAGAGTTAGAGAGTATTTTTTTTTTATATATGTAGAGAAGGTGACGATTTGAGTTTAATGGTAAGTTGGGGTTTAGAGTGTTTTGGGGTAGATGTTTTGATAGAGATGGGTGTCATGATAATTGAAGTGATGAATGTTAGAGTCAGGGGAAGAAAGTTTATATATGTATACAGATCTAGTAATACAGTAAATGAGAATAAATAAGTTACATCACCCACAGTAAAGTATAGCGAGATTGTTAAATGAAGAGTAAGATTGTTAAGCATAAAGAGAGAAATTTATGATAAAAGATACAAAAGCTTTTGTTTTAAACCAGTGACAGAATTTTGATAAAATTTGAAAATAATGTAAAGTCAAGAATTGTTTATTTTAAATAATTTAAATGTCAAGTTAACGATTATTTATATTAATATTTTGTTTATTTTAAATATTTTGTTTTATTATGTTTGTATTTCAAGTTAGGATATTACAGATGTTCAGTGTATTTTCAGAAACCATACATAACATATGTAGGTCAAGGGTTTTGGACTTGACCTAGTTACGATCAGCTGATGAGGTCATACACCTACTAAGCTTGTATATAGTAGGAAGTCGATTCAATTTGTTTGTTTAATTAATTCAAACCAATATTGGAATAATTTTAATAAATATGTTATTTAATAAATAAATTTAATAAAATTTTTTAATGAATAAATTTAAATTTTTTTGAATTTAAAAATTTTTGAAAATTTTAATTTTCTTTTGAAAAAAAAAACTTGATTTTTCGCCTGCCAGCGAATGAATATTTTAGATAATGATCCTTTTATTATGTGTGCTTTAACCATGTTTATTTTATTATATTGCATTGTATTGGTAGACTATAAGTGGTTCTCATGTTAGAGTAAGGATGTGTTTAGATTAGTAGAAATGTTTAGGTTAAGTCATTTGAAACAAAAATTAGAAAACAAGGAAGAGAATTTTTTGATAAAATATCATTTTTTTGAATTTTGAATTTTTTTTTAAATTTTTAATAAATTTTAAAAGAAATTTTTATTTTTAGTGTGTGTGAGCCCAGTATTTGCTAAAGGCAGCCCAGCTTGCAAAAAGGGGAAACATATCGGCGGAGGAGCTGGGATAATCTGAGCCAGGGATTGAGGATTTTTGGGGGTAGCATGTGAGAAGGCGAGGTGCGCTGTGGTGCGAGTCTGCTCGATTTCTCGGTGTTGGGATCTCTTACGGAGAAGTCCAGTGATCTCGTTCAGATGAGTCCATAGTCGCTGAGCCAGGGGGGTCGTGTACCCATGAGATTAAGAACCAGGGGGTTGGTGGCACCAGTTCCTCACCGGTCCTCTTCGGGGTTTGTCGATGAGATTTCTTCTGTTATGAACAGCAGAATTCTCATCGAGGGGGTATTGTAGCGGGTCAATTTTTGGGTGTTTTTATTTTTACCGTATGGGGCAAGTACATTTTTATTTCTTTCATTTTGGTGCGGGCTTGTAAAAAAGAAGTTGTGAAAATTATTGTGTAACGAAATTCATTCCATTATAACAGAACGCATGGCAACGTTATTTCCAATGTTAAGAAACAGTTTGAGACAAAGGCGTTACGCAATTTCCATTGTGTAAGTCGGCGAGCGAAGCATTTACCCCCTTCAAACTTCTCAGAAATCTGTACTTGTGTAGCAGCACACAGACGCAACTGTATCACCACAAGCTTGAATGACGCATCCAGCCACAAAACAGGATGTCCTAGGACGAGCCAAATTCAGCAATGTGCTTTTTTGAGCGGCAGGAAGTGCTGTTTACGTCCGGTTCCTACCAGGACGTCAGCCAGTGCCTAGTTGAAATCGTCTGCTATCGTCAATCTAACAACTACATGACTAGCATGAGTCGAAACTGTGACGACTAACTGTAAGGCATTGATGTCCGTCGTCTCAACTAAAATGCTCAAGGAGTGGGGAGCAGGGAGACGCTCGCAGTCTTTGGCCGACTTTCGACTGCGCAGGCAGTCCGTTAAACGAGGCTCAAAAATAAAACTTTTCTAAATTAAAATTCAGTGCAGTAAATAAAACGAAGTGCGGCTAATCTGATACAACAAAGAAGAACCCATATAACTATTTTCGGACACGACTAAATACAAAATGAAAAAATTAAGTGCTCAAGTTATAAACGCGTGCCGGCAGGGAGAGGTTTTTTTAAAAATGTTAAGGGTTTAAATAATATTCTGTGTGAGTGGTGAGTGGCAAAGCTGGGCTGTTTATATTTGTGTTTGTATTTTATATTTGCGTTTGTGTTTGTGAAATAATAAGGTAAGCTCTAGTCTGTAAGTTCCTTTACAAACCAGATGCACGAGTTGCACCATATGTTACTCCATGTAAACCTATTTGTCAAACAGTAATTTCAACAATTGAGCATTAAAAGTATCAATTCTCTTCCAAAAAAATGAGTTGTGTCAGTGCTTTGCGTAACCTGTAAACCATGTTTGTATCTAGCGTTCATGTGCTCGAACCCTGGAACCTAGCAGAACAGATAGCGACGGTAAGTGAAAAGTAGATTTTTTGTTGTTGTTGTAATAATAAATATTGTGATCGATTAGTACATCACACTAGGATGCATTGGCCGGAAGTGGACTGAAAGATGTTTTAGAAGTTTGTTATGCCAAGGCTTCAATAGAAAAAATGTTAGAAGGGCGTGCCTACGCCAGAGCCGTTCGGGGACGTACTTTAATATATGTATTAAAATTTTTAAAGAAATGGATTTAACAATCGAGGATAAGGAGAAAATGACAAATTTTATTGATAATTTTAAGAACGATACTTTGCTTTATGAAGATGTAAACAATGATCCATTTCTTAATGAATTAAATACAAAATTTTTTGAGAAACTAAATGATATTGAAAAAAGAGGAAAAACGGCCAAGATGTGGGTACAGTAAGTTAAAATGGTGGCTATAGCAAAAAGCTTCATACGCTCGGAAAAAAAGGGTCGATTGAAAGAACAGCTAATTTAATTGCAGCAAATGATGCCTTACTTTTTTGTGGCAGGTCACTTTAATTACACGAAATCAGCCTACCTGTATATTCAAGAGATAGTTAAATTCGTTCAAAATGCAGAAAAAGAAATTGCTTCTTTGCATGAAGAAGATATCGTTACGGAATTTGCTTATTATAAAATCGAAGAGTTAAAGAATTTTATAGTGAACGGATTTTCTACTATAAGGCGTACCGACAAATTTTGGTCAGGTAATTTCACTGACATGACTATTGAACAAGTCTTAATCAGGTCCATGAAAGTAGATGGTGGACTGATTGGTCGCGGACTCACTGACAGCGCTGTGAACAAATGGATATTATTTCTTCCATACACACACGATATTTGTAAAGAAATTGAACGTTTCTGCGAAATCAATTTTCATACAACAGATCAACACGTCGATGCCAGAGACTCCAGGAGTACTCGAGATAGTCAGGATCTTAATAAAATTTTAGAATGGTTCGACTGTCACGAGCCATTTCCTTACCAAGAAAAAATAACATCTGTTGCAAGCGGATTGATTGGCGGAGAAAACATTAACTGTTGTGATGCTCTAGAAGTAGGAATGCATGGCATAAATAATCTAATAGGTCTAAAATTTGAAAACATATCTTTTAAACGGAAAAACAGAGTATTACCGTTGATAACTGAAACCAGCTCTCTAAAAATTCAAGATGAAATCGTACCCATCGATCCGCAGCTGATATTCCAGCGCATTTGCATCAGACAAGAACCTGTATCAAACTTAAGGATTACGTGAGTTATGAACTTGCCCCATACCCTATGGCTTTATTTAATGAAGGAACGTTGCAAAAAACGGATAAATCCCAGCTATATAAAATGTTTAAACAAGAAGATATTAATTTGAACCCAAATGAATGTGCTTATATAGTTGATGGCGGCTGGCTACTTCATCGATTGCAGTGGAAGAAGAATGATAGTTTCCATGAAATTTTTAGTAGTTATGCTGCATATTTAAAAAGAAATTTTAAGTCAGATATCGTAGTCGTTTTTGATGGGTATGGCAATAATTCTAGTAGCATAAAAGGGGTTGAACACTTGCGACGGTCAAATAAAAATCTGTGCCCTAATATCCTTTTTGATCAGCAAATGTCTGTTACAGTTTCTCAAGAGACTTTCCTTTTGAACCAAAATAATAAAACACGTTTTATTAAATTTTTGGTAGAATATTTGAAAAGAGAAAACATATCTGTTATACAAGCTGACGATGATGACGATTTATTAATTGTTGACACATCCTTAAAAATATTAAATAAGATATCGGTTATCATTGCCGAGGATATTGATGTTTTGGTATTGCTCACAGCTCTGACACCAGAGCACATGAAAATACACATGATGAAACCAGAAAGAGGCGCAACTGCCGCAGCCTTGTACTCTTCACACAGCATGAATGACTTACTTTACTGTAAAAAATATATTTTATTCATCCACGCTGTAAGCGGGTGCGATACAACGTCATGTTTTTATGGCAAGGGTAAAAAAATAGTAAGCACTTCCTTTGAAAAAACGGCAGCTCATGATGAAAATATTAGGCAAATTGTAGAAACTTTTTATAAACCAAATGAAAGTCAGGAATCAATTTATACAAATGGTATGGCTTTTCTACTTTTTCTATATAAAGCACCAAAAACAATTAATAGCGTGGATAGAGTATAGATACGTCTGTTTTACAAAGGCTGTAGCTAGGAAGAAAATTAAAAAAACCCTTTCTAAGCACGTGGAATTAAAAACTTTACCACCAACTTCAGACGCTTCCAGACAACACTTTTATAGGGTTTACTTACAGGTGCAAAAATGGTTATCCAACAATTTACCTGTTGAAAATTGGGGTTGGATTAAAGGTGAAATTTTAACACCTGTAAAAATGACAAAACTCCCAGCTCCCAAAAGTTTACTACAAACAATTTTTTGTAATTGTAAATCCGCATGTACAAGTGGTAGCTTATGTACATGTACAAGAGCTGGTCTTTTATGCTCAGAAGTTTGTGGACATTGTACTATTGAGACCTGCAAGAATTATACAATTTTACTTGATGAAATTTCGGAAAATCTAAATGAAAATCCAGAAGATCAGGATGATAATGAAGAAGAGCTCTCAAATAATGAAGAAAGTGAAAGTGAAGAACTTTTAGAAGATAATGAAGATAACCTACTTCGGCATCATTTGAATGACATTAATGAAGAAATATAATCAAAAAATAATGTATTAAGTAATTTGTATATAATATAATAAAATATTCCAAAATTGTGTAACAACTTATTGATATGTATACATATCCCTAACTCCCCTGCACACACACACACACGCACGCGCGCGCGTGCACGCGCGCATATATATATCCTAACCAAATGTGTTATTATGTATAAGTTCTGTAGATCAGTGCGTGCGAAGTGTAGTCGCGGGAAAGGAAACTTGCTTTATTTAATACATTATTACTTCGTCAATTTTCACCATATTCGAAAAAAAAGAGAACTTTTGAGTAATTATATAAGCTACAACTTTTATCACAAACATTTTCTTTGGAAATTCTTCATTTTCAAGCTATTTAGAAAAAACCTGCATAGAAATTTGCTATTAAAGAAAAGTTGAAAAACTCTACATTTTAAAATCACATAACTTGGTCAATTTTAATCCTATTTACATGAAACAAAAACCAAAATATGAGGAATTGCATAAGCTACAACTTTTGTCTTAAACATTTTCTTTTAAAATTCTTCATTTTGAAGCTAGTCACAAAAACCCTGCATGGAAATTCGCTGTTACAGAAAAGTTGAAAAAACTCCATCTTTAAAATCGTATAACTTAGTCAATTTTAATCCTATCTGAATGAAAAAAAAAAATATGAAGAATTTTATAGCCTACAACTTATACTTGAAACTTTTTTTTTTAAATTAATTCCCTAAAAGTTATTAACAAAATACCAGTTTTTTGTCCTCCGCCATTTTGTTTTAAAAAATCCCAGAGGAGTTTATGACGTAAACATTTTTTCATATTAAAGTAGAAAGCTTACCGACCGTGTTCCATATATTTTTATACCGTTTTCTATTATTTTAAGGTTTGAAGGTTTTTTCGGCTCAAATGACTGGACTAAAATCTTATCATTTACAAGATTGAATGATTCCAAACGTAGTCAAGCAGCTAATCATTTTTTGTACTTAAATTTTTGCAATTACAAGTTTTTGTACAGTACTTGAATAATTTTGAAATTGGGTTATATGTCTGACAGCTGAATATGTAAATACAGGAGGGCAACCAGTTTACATTTATTTATATGTATGAGTCCTACCTAAAAGTCATTCAGTGGCACAGATTCAAATTTTGTTTTTAAACCACAGATACACTGAGTTTCACTAAGATCTTTTTACTCTGCCACAGTTACATGTAAGGTTCATGTCAGTTGACAAGTGGATTTTATACCCATTCACTGTCCCTTATAGTGTCAGGGAAGTACTCTGACATGAAATTCACAAGATTCATGGAATGCTCACAAAAATGTTATAAGTAAATTCTATGGTGTGAGACTCTTTCTCAGAGCTCCCATGCACTTGTTCTAAAAAGGTCACTTGGGTCTAAGACACCAGGCTGTGATAAAATATGTTCTATTGGCAGCTTGGTGTCTGGGTATAATCTATGTTGCCCATTAACTTTAGAAAACCAAATAAAATTATGCATTTCCTGCTTGAACAATAATTGATAATCAAATGATTGGCCTCGTGGGTTTTAAATTTATTTTTGAAAATTTTTGTGTACCCCTACAATGCTCTTGTGGAACCTTGAAGTCCCAAGATGTACAGTTTGCTATCTATGGGTAAGTTGCCTATGTCAGCTGTGTAGCATACAGAATATAGTGGGTCAGTAATATAATTCAGCAGCCAGGGCATTATTATCCAAAATACTCTCATTCCTAAGTGTTGAATTGATTTTACAAATTTGTATTAAGTTCTTTTTTTTTAATGAAGGGTGGGAAGTAAACAATTTAGTTTACTGTTGTATATTTTATCTCTGCAACGCAACAGATTCATTTATAATTATTAAAAATATACTTTACAGAATTCTACTACCACTACGAAGTATTTGTAGGTCTGTTTGTTTGAAGGATAGTTAAATTGAATATTTACTGTATAAATATTGTTTTTGGACTGAGTAAATTAATTTTTTACCTTATAAATATTTGTAGACATCAACAATATGATTTCTGCACGCCAGCTAGAAAAAGAATTACGTGTTGAACATGAAAAAGAAATGAAAGAAATAAAAGCACAACTGGACGAAAAGCAGAGAAAGTTTGATGCCTCAAAAGCAAGAAGTAGAGTTTTGGAGAACTCAGTGTCTGAACTAAAAGGCCGGATAGCAACCCTGCTTGAGAAAACTGCTCATGATGATCAACTGGTATCTGCTCTCATGGTAATTATTATTATTTTATTATTTTTTTTATTGTTACAATACCTTTAATGTATGTAAATAGTAATTTGATCATATCTATTGTTACGGTACTTTCTCCGGTACTTATAAAAGTTCCATGTAGACATAATTGAAATGTCTACACAAGTAGACATCATCCATGAGACATCTTTTAACCATTGTACCATTGTATTTCAGTCTTCCTCCATCAGCTTATTTCTTTATGAACACTACATACGCGCGCGTGTGTGTGTGTGTGTGTGTGTGTGTGTGTGTGTGTGTGTGTGTGTGTGTGTGTGTGTGTGTGTGTGTGTGTGTGTGTGTGTGTGTGTGTGTGTGTGTGTGTGTGTGTGTGTGTGTGTGTGTGTGTGTGTGTGTGTGTGTGTGTGTGTGTGTGTGTGTGCTCAGATTGGTTTACAGTATTCTTTAATGTTTTCCAACACCCAATCTGTATCCTATTTACTTGCTTCTTGGTTCATAATGTTCTTTCCCTCATGTACTTAACCATGCTCACTCTTCAGCTTTTCCTTGCCTGTGTGGTTTTGTGCTGCCTTGGATTACCAACATTTGTTTTGAGAACCAATTAATTATTATTGTTTGCCAATTTGCCAATTTGTTGATATGTACTCATTATTTCTGATGCAATCTGAAATTGAATACATAAACCCTGTAGTTTCTCTAAATCATTTCTGAAACATATATGTATCTGAAACACAGTTAGATACTGGATACTGTGGAACTAATTGGAGTGCAAAACCAAAGACTCAAAACTACCTACACTACCCTCATAAGACCAATAACGAAGTGTGTTACACCTACCTGGGGGCGCCTTCTGTTTTACCGGCATGAAGGGTTAAATAAAATAAAAACAAAACCAGCCAAAATTATTATTGGTCCAGGTTCATCATCTACTGACATATTAAGGCACAAAAGAAATGTAAGTTTGAATTTCTGGATAACAGACAGAACCATAACACCAATGTGATTAGCATCTTTTCAGTCACATTTCCCTAAAAACTTTGTAAATAGTGGAATCAAAAGTGCAGATTATCAACTCTGCAATATGATGACACTAACAGGAAGGAGAACAGACTGCATCTTTTAAAAGAAACAGCCACATAAACAAAAAAAAACCTTTATTCCCCAGTTTCTTAGCCTCAAATAAATAAACCCAATTGTTTTTGATACCTGCACAAAAAAAGAACTACCGAAAGGAAAACATCCAATGTTGCATCAAAGAAGCTCTTTATGTACTCTTGAGTTATTCTTAGGAACGCTAATTGGAGATGGCTGGTTAGAAAGAAGTTTTAAGTGGACTGTATGCTTTTCATATAATAATGGTTTATTGAAATTTTGTTGATGCGATTGCTGGCACGTGTAGAAGTTACTGCGGCATGATGCCCGCTAATTGAATTAGAAATAAAAATCGAATGACATAATCGTTAGAAGCAAGGCAGAAATCGCCCAAGTAGTATTAGTGCATGCTGAACATGCTAATAATTTAAATAATGAAATCCAGTAGCCGTGGCTGGAAATAGTACAAGTGATCACCTCGGAGTCTTGAGTATAACTAACATAATTTTCGCTACAGTCAGCCCAGCTAAAGACCGGCTGTAGATAACAGACAAAAACGTGACATCATCTATATGTGTCGCAATGCAGTATTCAGATTACAAAGTTTACAAGTTCAAAGTTTGACCATACTGCCCGCACAAAATCAGGGCGATTTTGTAATTTACGCTATCAGGTTAATAATATATAGTAATTGACGTTACATGCTAATAAAACAACAACATAACAATTGACATGTCCAACATAGAGCAATGACACCTAGACAATTAATAGTAACAATATGATTAACATACCAAATTCATGTGATAATTACAAAATACATAATGATTTGTGTTATATAGTCATAGAAAACTGATAATAAAATTGTACAACACATAATAACATGGTAATGATGCACAATAATACAATAATCAGGTAGACATATCAATTTGTCTCACATAATAATAGGATAATGATCACAAAAAATTCAATAATAAGTAACAAGTAACAATACAATGACAAGATATAATAATTTGCATGCATGATATTGGAACAACAATCCCCAAAAAATTCAACAATACATAACCATTGGATAATACAATGGCAAATACATAATAATTGATACAATAATATTATAATAATAATTCCCAAAAAAGTTTAAAAATACATAGAAACATGATGGTGATGCACAATATCACGATAGATACAATAATAGCGTAGTAACTATTACAATAATAACTACACAATAATAATAATTATGGATCATATGATCGTCCTGGGAGTGATGCAAGGCAATGTGACAAAGTTCACATTCCTGATACGTGTCGCATGATGCTCATGCGACTAGTCTGATGCCACCGTAAGTGGACATAATTTATGAATGGGTCGACGTAGGATGCCATGTGCGGTGCGAACGTCAGCAACGCGCACTATTGAGTCCTGACCCGAATAAACATTTGCGATTACCCCGCGTTTCCATTGAAGGGGGGGGATTGTCATCTAGAATGAGGACGAGTTGTCCAGCAGTCAAATTTCTTGACGTAATGCGCCATTTGTGAGCAATTAATCGACTAAAGAACGGGAAAGCGCCTGGCGAAGATCAGCTTAGCCCTGAACTGATCAAAAAAGGTGGTGGAGCACTAACTGCACAAATTCATGATATAGTATGTAGTGTATGGGAGGAAGAGACAATGCCAAATGACTGGAAGACTGGAGTAATATGCCCAGTTTTTAAAAAAGGAGATAAAACTGTATGCAGTAATTATGGGGGCATAACACTGCTAAGCTGTGTCTATAAGATATTTTCCATGATTCTCCTTGATAGGCTAAATGTTTATGCAGAGGAAATCCTAGGTGAATATCAAAGTGGATTTAGAGCCGACCGGAGCACAGTCGATCAAATTTTCGTCATGAGGCAGTCACTCAAAAGATGTTTCGAATATGGTATTGACCTCCATATACTGTTTATAGATATCAGGCAAGCCTTCGATAGTGTAAATCAAAAAATGTTGCGAATAGCATTGGAAGAATTGGGAGTACCTCAAAAGATTGTGGGACTGGTACTGCTCAGTCTGAAAGATTTTGAAGGAAAAGTAGTTCTGGGAAGAAACAAAAGCCGAGATTTTACGGTTGGTACTGGAGTAAAGCAGGGTGTAGTACTTCAACTTGGTACTACATTATGCTATAAACAAGATAGACTTCAGAGGACACATCTTCAAAAGGACGAGGCAACTAGGAGCATATGCGGATGATATTGTGCTGGTAGCCAGGAACAAAAATGTATTAAAAGATACCTTTATTGAAATGGAGAGGGAAGTAAGCAGGTTTGGAAGTCAATGAGGCTAAAACAAAATATATGAAAGTGTCTGCAAAGGAAAATAGAGAACTGCTAGACCTTCACACAGGCCATTACTGTTTCCAAGGAGTTACAGAATTTAAGTACCTAGGTGTTATTCTGAATAATGAAAACCGAGTGAGCAGCGAAATAGTAAATAGAATCATAACCGGCAATAGAGCCTACTATGCAAACCAATCATTACTGAAATCAAAGCTTCTAACTCCAAGAACCAAACTGATGTTATATAAAACACTGATCAGACCTGTTGTTGCTTATGCATCCGAGACATGGACTCTCGTAAATAAGGATATAAGCGCTCTATGAATTTTTGAAAGAAGAATATTGAGACAGATATTTGGACCGGTGAAGGAAGGGAATATGTATAGGATCCGAAATAACAGTGAGATAAATGAGTTGATTGGTGGACAAGACCTGGTGAGGCACATAAAATCAGCTAGAATTAGATGGCTGGGACACGTATCCCGTATGAATGTTACGAGGATGCCCAAAACTATATTAAGTGGAACAATATTGGGCAAAAGAAGAAGAGGCAGGCCTCGAAGAAGATGGCAGCAGGATGTGGAAGAAGATCTGAGAAAGATGGGCATTAGGAACTGGAGACTGAGGGCAATGGACAGAGATGAGTGGAGACGGGTCGTAGCGGAAGCCAGGGCTCACCACGGGCTGTAGTGCTGGAGAGTAGTAGTAGTAGTAATGTGCCATTTGTTGCGCTGTTGCAACTGGTGCAAGTAATCCTTTGACCACCGTTTCCAAATGGATTGTGTGAATCTTTGGAGCAGCTGCCATCTGCCCAAACGACTAATATTGACTTGGGAATAGTCAGGTTCCGGGAGTGCCGTGAGCGGAGAACCAACCAGGAAATGAGCGGGAGTTAAAGGTTCGGGGTCCCTAAAGTCATTGGATATTGCAAATAAAGGGTGTGAGTTAAGGCAGGACTCTATTTGAGTTAGGATGGTATAATACTCCTCGAAAGTCAGAATGGTACCGCCAATCACGCGACGCAAGTGAAATTTGACACTTTTTACTCCGCTTTCCCACAGACCACCGAAATGAGGGGCTGAGGGTGGAATAAAGGGCCACTTGATGCCTTGGGCGCTGGTAAACTCCTGAGTTGTTTGCTCAGATCCCTTAGACTTCAAAAGTCTGTACAATTCGTGGAGTGTGCTGCTAGCACGACAAAAGTTCGTACCATTGTCAGAGAATATCTGAACGGGGATACCTCTACACGCGATGAAACGTTTTAAAGCCGCTATGAAGGCGTCTGAGGTAAGATCTGAGACAAGTTCCAGATGAATGGCCTTAGTGGTCATGCATATAAATAAAGCAATATACGCCTTTGACGTCGATTTTGAGCACTGCCCGCCATGACGTACAAATACGGGACCGGCATAGTCGACAGCAGATTGGGAAAATGGCTTAGCAGGCGTGACCCTGGAAGGGGGTAATTGTCCTAATAATTGGTTTGCGCCCCTAGCACGGTATCGAAAACACGTGATGCATTTATGTATTACCGAGCATATATAGGATTTATCATTAATGATCCAATATTTCTGCCTTAGAGAAAACTGGGTTAATTGTACACCAGAGTGTAGTAAACGAAGATGTTCATTTTCTATGATTAACTTGCTGAGATGAGAATGCGGGTGTAGTATTATTTGATGTTTGCTCGCGTAGTTAAGCTGGGAGTGCTGCAGACGTCCACCTACTCGTAATATACCTGTCTTGTCCAGAAAGGGGTTAAGTGAAAGAATTTTACTGTTGTTAGGGATGCAATGATGCGCCTCAAATTCCTTAACCTCAATGCTGAAGTGCGAATGCTGAGACTGGCGAATAAAAACCAAAAGTGTATCATGCAACTCCTGGCAAAAAGGAAGTGTCCCTATCAGCAATGGGAAGCCTAGAGTTCGGAATGAACCGGCGGCAATATGAAAAAACGCGAATGAGTTTTGAAAGAGATGAATAGTTTTCAACATAACTGGATGTGGATGAAGCGACAATTAGTGAGGTTTGGGCCTGCTTGCGTCGTTCCTGCTCCAGATCGGGAAGAGTGCAGGGAGAATGAGTATCGAAGGCACTGATAGGCCATGATGATGACTCGTGGGACAACCAAGACGGACCATGCCACCATTGTGGGTGACTGTGTAAAATACGGTTACGCTTACGGCGACGTTTACGTTTACGTTTCTGCTGGACCTTAATTTCCAGAGATTGAGGTCTGCGGATAGCGCCGGAGAGAGAATCGCCCAAATGAGACTTGTCTGACTTGCGAGGCAGGGCTACCACAAATCTGTCATCATTATTACGGACAGTATTGGATACAAAATGATTCTCGCATTCAGAGTCCTCAGCGGAAGGATCACGAATAGCAACGTCCTCCAACTTCCAAAATTCCTTTAGTTGAGAGGAAATGGCACTATCATTTTCACATACTATAAATGATGAAACCGGTTTCGTCATGTCGACATTAAATGGCAAGTTGCCTGCGAGAATGAATCCCAATTTTGTCTCCTGTATTATAGGGAAATGTGGGCTACGGATAAATTTGACAGGTTCAATTAATTGCAAATAATACTGAGCACCGAGCAATAGATCGACTTGCGATGAGAAGATGAGTTGTGGGTCGGCTAAGAATATGCCCTTTGGTAAATTTAAAGATGCGACATCAAATGATTCCTCAGGGAGATTATTAGTGATACTGGGGAGCACAGCGCAATGTATGTTTAAACTAAAATTCTTATAGCGGGAATACAACCTTACTCTGGTACTGAAATCAGCTTGAGACAACGAATTATTTATACCCATTATGGGTAATTGAGATTTGATCAGTTTCAGACCCATGCGACGTGCGAAATCCATAGTGCAGAAGTTAACCTGCGAACCTGAGTCTAATAAAATCCTAACTGGGTGCTTTCTACCTGCATGGTCAGGTGGATAATAATATAGACTTATTTGTCTGTAATTTTAACGAACACTGATTGTTCCTGGATGAATCGTTTTTGTTAGATACATGAATCATTGTGTGATGGCATTTTGCACACGTTCTGCAAGAAAATTTAGAGGGACAGTGAGCAAGATCGTGGCCTGGGCGTATGCAATTTAAGCAAAGTTTGGTTTTTATTATAATATTTTTTCTCTCCAGTGGAGTAATCGTTACAAATTGTGAACACTCAGTAAGTCGGTGTTTACCCTTGCACAGCTGACATATATTATTTCCGATATGAGTATGGAATATTGATTTGGAAACATTTACCGGTTTAATTGCCTTGCGATAGTGAGCCTTATCGCCAATGTTTATCTTGCTTGCTGAAGTGGCCGCGCTGGGTTTGCAATAACTGGCTGCGGGTATTTAAAAATTTTATGAAATTACTAAAGTTAGGAAATCGTTTTTCCGACAAGCTTTCTTTCCAAAGACGAAACGTGTAATTATCGAGTTTTTGGGCTAAGTAATGAATGAGAATAATTTAAAATGTATTTACAGGTAGATTTAATGAGTTTAAAGCATTAATATTCGCGGTTATCTCGTCAATAAATCTGGAAATACTAATCCTGGACTCTTGTTGAACTGATTTCACACCCAAGACATTCCCTATATGATGGGCTGAGACAATTAACTTACTGTCATACCTGCTTCTTAGTAAATCAATAGCTACCGCATAATTTTCATGGGTAATTGGAAGCGATTTTATCACATTTAATGCCTCGTCACTTAATAAAGAGTGCAAGTAGTGTAACTTTTGAATATCCGTCAGGTCGGTTCTGACGTGTATTAATTCAAGAAATATATTATAATAGTGTTGCCAATCAATAATGCTACCTGAAAAGCGAGGCGATTTAATTGGTTCCAACTGTATAGGGGAGGTTTTAATAGGCGTAATTTCGGTATTAAACAATGGTTTTTGGTTCACCTGCTCTACTTGCTCTAACAAGTGGTGCAACTTGCATTCGATATTGTAGAGATCATCCTCAGTTTGGACTCTGTCACTGGCTGATGCGAAATCAGCGTCATCAGACTCAATTTGAGTCTGAATATCATCATATTTAGCGGACAATTCCATTAAATGGCGAAGCTTAATTTTTAGTGCGTGATGATCGCTTGTGTCTGGATCGAAATTATCCGCGAAAGTGTTCACACGGGATATAGACGCCTTAACTGTGCCCCGTTTCTTTATCAACGCCTTCACATCAGCCATGATTGTAATTCAAAATGTACCGTAATTTAAAAAGAAAAGGAATTTAAACATAGAGTAGGTGGACAATCGCTGCAATTTTGAATGTCTTGATAAAATCTGATATAATGCGGGAGCTAGTGATCGGCATACAGCTTAACACATTACTTACTATAATAGATACTTGTTATCTCTTTTAAAAGAACAGCCATGAGCGTTATTGAAAGTATGAATTATTTAAATGATAATATACATATAGCCTTATCTCGACACTTGAACTTCTAATGAGTTATTGTACAGTTATGTGAAGAGAAGTTAATGCACAAATGTACATATGAAAATCTAGTTAAGATGAAAGTTTATGCTCACATTATAATAATATTTGTTTACGTAAAAGTATAAATAATACCATATTAAATGTAAAATATTATTCAGTTTGTTATACTCATGCATTGTATATGAACAATTGTACAGGAAAATGAAAGTTTATAATCACGTGGAATCCTGGCGTGTTCAAAACTGCTTCGGTCCTGTTGGTTCCGTGCTGATCCCGTCCGGCAATCCCTTGAAGTTGGCGCACCGCCTGTTTGTGCTGGTTGGGTGACGCTCGATGTTGTAGTTCAGCGTAATTTTACAGTTGTGGAATTTTGCTGCCGTTGAATAACTTTCTTGTAGTGTCTTGTAATGTCAGATTTGACGCTCTGTAGAATCCTGAATGTCACGCATGAAGGTTGTTTTTGTGGCAACAAAAACATGCCACGGCCAGCAATCTAAATTCGAAAGTATTTAAGCTTGACAATTGTTTGGGCCACAGGCTGTTTGGGCCCATTAAATTAAGTAAAATATTTTGAAATCGTGGTGAACAAAAATGCGGTCACTGTGGACCAAAATGTTGTCGCTTGTGGACCAAGAAATGCGGTCGCTTGTGGACCAAGATGTTGTCGCTGTGGACAAAAATGCGGTCGCTTGTGGACTATAAAATGCGGTCGCGTTGGACCAAAATGTTGCCCGTACGGCGAAAATAAAATCCGGCCCGGAGGACCAGAAAATGTTGCGTCAAAGAAGCTCTTGATGTACTCTTGAGTTATTCTTAGGAACGCTAATTGGAGGTGGCTGGTTAGAAAGAAGTTTTAAGTGGACTGTATGCTTTTCATATAATAATGGTTTATTGAAATTTTGTTGATGCGATTGCTGGAACATGTAGAAGTTACTGCGGCATGATGCCCGCTAATTGAATTAGAAATAAAAATCGAATGACATAATCGTTAGAAGCAAGGCAGAAATCGCCCAAGTAGTATTAGTGCATGCTGAACATGCTAATAATTTAAACAATGAAATCCAGTAGCCGCGGCTGGAAATAGTATAAGTGATCAGCTCGGAGTCTTGAGTATAACTAATGTAATTTTCGCTACAGTCAGCCCAGCTAAAGACCGGCTGTAGATAACAGACAAAAACGTGACGTCATCTACACGTGTCGCAATGCAGTATTCAGATTACAAAATTTACAAGTTCAAAGTTTGACCATCCAAAAACTGTCAGTTTCTTTTGTCCCTCAAGCATCTATTCCTGACTTGCTACATAAGTGGATCATCAGATCCCAGTATGCTAATGGAGGTGCTAGTGCCTTCCTTCTATTATTAAATGATGGTAAAATGTCAGTACCTAATGGTACAATCTGGGAGAGTTGTTTCTAACTTTACAAGTGAACTTTATGCAATAAACAAAGCAATCAAAGCTTTCTTAAACACAGATCAAACAAGTAGATGAAATAATAGTCTACAATGACTAACGATCAACCATAGAAGCAATGAAACATGGTAACATGCAGGTAAGCTCACCCAGGAAATCCATAAACAATTGAAATGTCAGGATCAGCACTTTATAATGGATTCCTGCTTATGTAGGTATCAAATATAATGAAGCAGTTGACAAGGTAGCAAAAAAGGCCAGGAAACTCAATAAGGAAATTGTCTTGGTAACTTTTGCCAATGCCAGTGCTCTGGCAAAATTTACGTTAATTCCACAAAAATTGGCGATACAACATCAAATACTCAAAACTGATGTTGCCAGAAGGACCTTTACTATAATAATAAGACTTCAAACAGGTCACCTTACAGGAGGAATGAAGATTAATTTGGATGGCACAAGGACATATTGAAACTCTTCAAAAACAGCCCAACACTGAGCTTAAACTAACACACATTTTTCATCTCCAATGCAGTTGAGGCAGTACAGTGGCCATCCAGACAATAGACCATAATCCTGAGCAATAGTTGTACACAAACATAATCACTAATATAGGTAAAACAGTCCAAGAGGCACTTGGAAGTATCTGGTATTCTGCAGAGGACACATCAGCAACAACACATTTCTTTTTACTACTGTAAATGTACAAACAGAAATGTATGAATTAAAAACGTTTTTAAAGAAGAGGCACTAATTGTATAATAATTTGGATTTTAATATATATTAATAAATAATAACAATTTGAATAGAGGTACACAACTAAAAATTTGAGTTTAAGTGTTTCTGTTTCAGACACAGCTGACCACAATCTCTGAAAAGGCAAGGGAAAATGAACAGAATGGATATATTAAACTAGAACAGTACAAGAGTTTAGAACATGAATTATCACAAGTCAGTACTACTTTTGGTATTCTTATCATCATCATTATTATTATTATTAGTATTAGTAGTAGTAGTAGTAGTAGCAGTATAGAATTATTATAATACTAACATTTCCTGGGTTGTTAGGCTATGGTCCCACTTGTTGTTTCAAAACAGTCATCTTCAGTGGTGTAGGATCAGAGGTCTGAATTGTCAGTGTAAGACAGAGTATTAAGAGTCTAGGACTTCTACATATGAGTACAAACACTTGCCCAACCAGTTTTTGGATTTTCAGCCTAGTTGTAGACACTCATTTATGGTATAATTCTATTCCTGTATTATGCTGAGAATCTTTGATGGTTTACAGTCTCTGATATACCTTAAGACCACAGAGCAGATGACTGACTGTTACCTTTGTGATGCAAATGAAAGGAGAGTCTTAACACCACAACATCAACAACTGAACTGACCTAGCAACCTGAGAACTGTGCACTAATGTTACTGTCCAGCAGTTCTCACTGGGAATGTATGCCTTTTAGTAGTAAAAATAACACTTTGTTTTAGTTTATTAAAGTTACATTTACAGTAATATTACTAGTATGCTCTCTGAGCTGCAGAACCCGCTCACAGTTTTGAACAAAGTACATATATTATTGGATAAATTTTGATATTAGATAATTTTTCATTTGTCAGAAAACTTATGAAAATCCTGATTATCCTACTATTTTTTCTTTAGTAAAGTATCAAATTGTAGAGCAGTCATACAATGAATGCTAAAAATTACAAACAATTGGATTTATGTTAAAATTCCATTTAGTCTGACTCTTGACTGCAGTTTTACAATTTTTCAAATTTTTAAAGCATTTTGGGGCCTGGGATCAAAAATTTCTTTTAAAATTTCCAAAACTGCAAAATGTATTTAGACTTTTATTGAAATTCTATTTAATTTGATATCCCACATGGAATTTGCAGTCTTATCAAATTTTTTACCCACTTAACATTAAATTTAGATTTTAATTAAAATTTATTTTAAATTTGATACACCACATGGATTTTTCCACAATCTTTTGAAGAATCAATCTAAAAAATAATAGAGTTCTGTAGTGTAAACATATGGTCATGCTAGCCAAGTTTTACAAAATTCAGTTGGTGCGTTCAAAAGTTATTGTGAGACATACTCCAAACAGATAGACAGAGTTAACCACATCATTACAGATTAAAATTTATTACCTTTTATCCGTTGTGTAACTTCTTATTGTTTTTTATTTAAATAACGCGTTTTGGGTCACAAGGCCTCATCTTCAGATTCCAGTCCCGTGTGGACGATGTTATCACATTAAAATTAAACTATTACACATTAAAGTAAACCACACTACACACGTGAACCGATGTCTGGGTGCGCACCCTTTGCTGGCTCGCGATGCACTGCATGCAACTCCTCTACGGTCTCATCACAACGCCCTACAACTGATTGCTGTCCATTCCTGCTTATTATGAATTTGTCAATAACCATATCGTATAGCTGATGCGATTTAAAATTCAGCTGGTCATTTAACATGTTATTAGGACTGCACTTAAACGCCTGGTATATTTAAAATTCTTCGGCTGCGTTCATGTACCGTCCCTTATTGCAGAAATGCAATGGCTTGCAGTTGGTCTCAAAGTCGGTATAATTATGGTTATGCACCATTAAGTGTTCGGCATATTTTGATTTACAGGCATTTATGTTATTTTTAAGTAGATGTTCTTTAAACCTCTGTCTAAATGCTCTGCCGGTCTGACCGATATAAACCATATCATAGTCATTACAAACCATTTTGTAAACACCCGTTCTTTTTTCTTTAAACTGTTGTGCTTTAGGCCGTAATAATTTTTGAACATTATTTGTGGTGCGGAACGATACTTGGATGTTATGTTTCTGAAATTCGTTTTTTAAAATCATAGGTATATTATTGGTGTACTCAGTTGAAATAAACTTAAATTTAGTATTTTTGTTGCGTGTACTGATACGTTCATTTAAATAAAAAACAATAAGAAGTCACACGACGGATAAAAAGGTAATAAATCTGTATTGAAACGTGACTTGGATACCAGAGAACATGAGTTAAAACCACATCATTGTCTACAATGTATGACACATTATAGCCCAAATATACAAAATTCCTAACCTGGTCCAAAACAGTACCATCTTCAACAGTTGTGCTCATTTGATTGGGACCAGCTCCATGAAAAGCCATCACCTTAACATCAATGTGGAAATCTGTAGTCTGAAATCCTTGTAGTTCTATATAATGAGTGTACAGCCATCTGAAAGCTGCTTTCTGAGTTTGACTGGATAGCCTGGTCAATCAGCAAACAACATGTCAACTGCAGAGTAATCAATCATAAAATGTCCTAGAAGTTTCATTTGCCAATTGTGTATGACATTGTCTCTATATAAATTTGAAAGAGTTAATAAAGGGCACCTTTGTCATACTATACAATTGATCACAAGGCAACATTAGGAGTTGTACTCAGTCTTTCCGTGTTAATTAAGATATTCTTTTCCACATAATAGCTTTGTGAGGTGTTTCAGGATGTCTTACTTTGCCATTATTGCCAGAGCCTGTCCCTGTTCCACTCTATCAAATGCCTTCCCAAAGTACATTTAATAAATATAATTAATTCACAACCGACTCGGAACACGGAGGTTTTTATGGGTAGAAACGTAAACGTTTTACCTTATAACCGTTATACCTTACGTTTTTACCTATAAAAAACTTTGTGTGTTTGAGTCGGTAGTGAATTAATTATATTTAGTTAAGTAACGCCATGTCACGGACAACAAAATCCAATACATTTAATACTATGAATTATAAAAAAAAATATTTGAATAATTCAAAAGAGAAAGAGAGAGAGAGAGAGAGGGAGAGAGAGAGAGAGAGAGAGAGAGAGAGAGAGAGTGTGTGTGTGCGTGCATGGTATTATTAATTTTGTGGTAGTTATTCACTGTACTAATTTGCTTTACCTGTTGAAGGAAAAACTACGCAGTTCGCAGCTGCAAAGTGCTGTTTGTGAACGGAATTCAAAAATTTCAGCGATAGAAGAGAAACTAAAGGAAGTGAGAAACAACAAACAGTGAGTAATTAAAACATTTTATAGAACAATAATAACCAATGCAAAACCTTCTTCTTCTTCTGTTTCCTCAAATAACGTGTATAATATTTTGTGTGTTTTGTCTTTTTAACATAATCCACAGCAGCATAAAGTTATCATCATGATACAATTGTTTTTCCTTGTATATTGTGGTTTCACATTACTGTTTTCAAACCTGTTCATCATCATGTACAAAACAACACCCTTCTGTCTACTACCCATAAGGAGTGTGTCATTCCTACCTTACTCACACTTTACTGGCCAATGTACAATCTCTTTTATACTTGACTTATCATTAAATAAAATATCTATTTTTACTTTGTAAGTAACCCATTAAGTTCCTTGCAGGATTCTTCTATTTTATATAATCTATATAATAAATCTCTAGGGGGGTCTACGTTTGTCCGTGGTAATCTCAGAATCTATTGAACCGATTTCAATGAAACGTTGCACACTGATAGCAGGTACCCAACGGAAGGTTTTCCACTTTATTTGATAACGATAGGTTAAAAAGAACCGAAGTTATTGCAAAAAAACGCATTTTTTTAAACCCACGGCTTTGATCGCGAATAACGATAGGTTAAAAAGAACCGAAGTTATTGCAAAAAAACTCATTTTTTTAAACCCGCGGCTTCGATCGCGAATATTTGTATATGATTGTTGTGGTAACTGTCGAGTTGGTAAATTGCTAATGGTACATCTATATTAATAATATTTTTATATTGTAAGTTATGAATATCCAAAAAGTGTGAAGCAATAGATCCATCATTCATGTTTCCTCGATACGTAAAATCAAAATTTGATAATTTCGTAGATATTTACAAACATGCAGTAACACAATTAAATGAAATGTTTATTCGTATAGAATAATACAAATAGTGTATACATAAGTATATTGATATCAGCTAGTCCATTTGAATATTTACATTTTAGTAGGGATATAGAATTCTTATCAGCATATGGAATTCATATAAACAATACAATAATTCATTGTTTGATTATATTGTAACATTGATTATATAATACACGTTGATTCTGACAAACCATACTCTTCGACATTTGAATATTCAGTAGGCCTATGTGCAGTAGGAATAATTAATTGTCGAGAATTATACTTAACTTACTTCACCTCAGTCATGCGATGAGTGTCAGTGATGTAGTATCAGTGCCTTTTTTCGTTAATTTTATGTCATCGGTAAGTAATATGTGCAATATGTATTGTATAAATTATTATTAATTGCCCCCCCTAGAGATTTATTAGTATAGATAAAATAAATACATTTCCACTTTTTTTAGCTTTGCAATGCCAAAAGACGATCATGTTTAGGAAGATCTACAGCTGCTGCGAAAAGAATGAGACGTCTTAGAGCATCTGAAAATGACGTCGAAGGAGTTGAAATGCAATCAGCTCCTGGAAACTCTTCAGAAAGATCTGGATTAGAAGACGTCTCACGGGTTGAAAGTCCTACGAATCGTGAAAATAGATTAGTGGCACAAAGACACAGGGAAGCGACTCTCAGATCACGAGGTCCTACTTTACGATGGAATGCAAAATTAAATAGTAGTTTCAATTATAATCCAGTTATTAACTACTCGAATGAAACAGATATCGGGTTACTGATTATGGTTTGCCCTCATTGCAAAGCTTTAAAGTGGAAAAATGAATCACATGGATTATGTTGCTTTGCAGGAAAAGTGCGATTAGATCATATACTTCCTCCTCCAGAACAGTTAAAATCATTATTAAATGGAGAACATCTTTTATCGAAAAAATTTTTGAATGCATCAAGATCATACAATTCAGTTTTCAATTTACATCATTCGGAGCCAATGAAATAGTCGAAGGGAGCTTCATACCTGCTTTCAAAATTCAAGGGCAAGTATATCACCTCTGGGATCATTACTCCCCACACAAAACGAAGTACCAAAATTTCTACAGGTGTATTTCATAGCTGATTATTTACAGCAATCTGATCCATTATTTACAGGAATGGATCATATTCGTAACTTGGATAAGCCATTAGTAACAGAACTTCAAAATTTACTTCACGCAATCAACCCATATGTTAGTGAACTGAAAAGTGCGTTTGAATTTGTAACATCTGCGAATAATAATCAGTACAATATTGTGATTCATGCTGATCGAACAGAAAATAATGAAGAGCACAGGGGTCGCTACAATGCACCGACAACTAATGAGGTGGCAGTAGTTTTAGTTAACCAGGAATGCGATAAACTCAATATAATAATCCGTGCGAGGGATCATACGGTACATCGAATTGCAGAAACACATCGAGCTTATGATGCTTTACATTACAGTACCCTTTAATGTTTTGCAGAGGAGAAGATGGTTATCATTTTACATTAAAATTAGTCGATCCTCAGACTGGGTTACAAACTACTAACTCGACAGTTACCACAACAATCATATACAAATAGTCGTGTGCGAAGCCGCGGGTACCTGCTAGTCAAATTATAATTCTTCTGTAAGTAGAAATTCTTATTTGTTATTGTTTTATTTTAACCTGATGCACATTTTGCCAAATATATCTGTATCATCAGAGGTTTCAAAATGAATTAATGAATAATCAATTTTGTTTCAGTTTTAATATAAAAAAACGAATAGTCAATTTTATTTTGATTTAAATTTTTGATTGTTATAATGTTTTTATATAAAATTACTTGATAGGTTCCTTCAGCACCACAATGCATTTTTAAAACCAAATATTTACAAATTTTTACTTAGGCACACATTGTCTAAATAATAAACATCAATTTCCAGACATTCAAAATATGAAATTAATTAAAAACACAAAAATGTCAAAAAATTAACATTTTGAAAAAATCTTAATATTCATAAACTCTATAACAAAAATTTGCTAATTATATATATAAAACATTACTGACTCGGATCACTAATTTTTTATTGGTAAAAAATGATAAACTTTTACCTGATAGGGTAAACTAGTTTTCACTCCATTAGAGCTTCATCAAAGGCTGCCGCTAGGAGCACTGTCCATCCTTCTTTTAGTGTTGGTGCCATCGTTCAAAAGATCGAAGTTGTGTGTGTGTGTGTGTGTGTGTGTGTGTGTGTGTGTGTGTGTGTGTGTGTGTGTGTGTGTGTGTGTGTGTGTGTGTGTGTGTGTGTGTGTGTGTGTGTGTGTGTGTGTGTGTGTGTGTGTGTTCAAATAGTACGTGTGATTTAAATTGTATCTGTTCTTCTGTTTGTTTAGGATGTTGTTTCTATGGGTTTTTGTGTGTTTGTATATTTCTAGTTTTTCAAGAGTGTCTAGTTTTTGGCATTTTGTGTGTACATGTAGAATTTCCATGTTATTGTTTATGTTTGTGTATGTGTGGTTTACCTCAATGAGGTGGTTTGCAAAGGTGGATTCGGTGGTGGAATGTAGTGCCTTTGTATATTCAGTGTATCTCTGTTTGAAGCTGTGTCCTGTCTGGCCTATGTAGAATTTGTTACATCCTGAGCCGTTTAGTTTGTATACACCAGGTAAATGAAATTTGCTTTGTTCTTTGTGTGTGTTTTTTGATAGTATGTGTTCTGTTTTGTTTGTAGTTCTGTATGGGACTCTGTATCCTGCTTTTCTAAATTTGTGGGCTATTTTTTCAGTGTGGTTATTGATATACATTAGTGTTATGAAGTTGTTGTTTTCTGTCTTTATCTGTTGTTTGTTTTGTGTAGGAGTTTATTGATTATTGTTCTATTGTATCCATTGGCTTCTGCTAGATATTTGATTGTGTTTAATTCATCTTGGTATTCTTTTTCATTTAGTGGGATGTTGTTTAGTCTGTGTAACATTGGTTCTGAAGGCAGCTAGTATCTGTTGTATTGGGTAATTGGAGGAGTTGTGTATTAGTGTGTCAGTTGTAGTGGGTTTTCTATATATATTGAATTTGTGTCTGTGTTCTAGTTTTGTGATGGTGAGGTCTAAGAAATTTATGCTATTGTTGTCTTTGTATTCAGCAGTGAAGGTTATGTATTGTGTATTTTGTTTATGTGGGTTAGTAGCTGTTCACATTGTCTTTTGTTTCCCTTCTATAGAAGTATGATGTCGTCAACATACATGTGCCAACATACAAAGTATTTTATGTGACTGTCTGTTATTGTTTGTGAGAATTCTTCTTTTTTTTCCAAGTGTTATAGAAAGATTTCTGCTAATATCCTGGATATGGGCGATATAACAATAAATTTTTACAAAGAATGACAGACTACCCATGGGCTCTTATAGTATTGCACCCATTGCATACCCATGCACTTATAGTATTGCACTATAAATATTGTAACCTGAGCTGAATACACTTTGTGCTTAATAAACATTTGAATGCTTCTTTTGTACCTCACTAAGAAGAACTAACCTCAAATGTTTTTGAACCAATCCTTAAACAGGAGACAAGTACAACAATGTTTATGAAAAGAATGTTTGTACTCGCAAGATGGTTATGGTGTACTGCAATAATCAAAGTTATTTATACTCTAATAACTAATTAGCCTAATTATTTAATTAGAACATGACTACATTCTTATCAGATTTTTTTTAATTGTTGACATTCTCTTTTTTCTGTATCACTCATGGGGTAACCCCTCTCTTATTACACCACTCATTAAAAGTAAATTTATATTTCATATTAAAATCATTGACCCTTAAAAATATGAATGTTAAGAATATACTTTTCATTATAAATTAGCCAAATGCAGTTAGCCAATTTATACTTACAGGTAACAATAAATACTTTCTTTTTATATCGTGTTGTTGGAGCATCCATTATTTTGATCTGCGTCTACAATTTTGCTCACAAATAGTTTATTATGGGAAGAAAATATTAAAGCATAAGTCTAAGCTGGAAAATTTTTGTTTAGTCAACTAGAAGCAGATTATTTAATTCATAGCATCTTCATGAAACATTAGAATGCTTCCGTACAAAACACAATAGACATGAAGTACATTCAGCATATTCATAAAATTAATAAAGATAGAATGAATAAAGATTTATTATTTAAATAAATTTAAACAAAATTCCTTCATAATTCATGGAACTTTAATTCAGTCAAATGAAGTGACAGCTCTAAACACATGATAATGTGAATCTATCATTGTTAGTAATACCTGTTATATGCTTTAGGAATTGGATTGTGTTTTCCGGAGACTGAATATGGGAAAATGGAATTCTAATAAACAAGACATGTTTTGAATCTGAAATTTTCAGATTTTCTGTAATCTGATGTAGTTCGTTTAATAAAAAGTGGAATTTAGTGGAAAACAATATCAACCAAGAAAATGAAAAGTGCTGTTTGAGAATAAACATGGAATAGACAAAGGTAATTTTTAATACATCTGCATCTGGTGAAGAAAAATTGATGGTAAGGTCTAACAGCTGCGAAATGCTGGGTGAAATTGTAAGGTAAAATAGTAACAAATAGCAGACATACAATGCCATAAATTGTCAGTCCCATAAAATCAAGGACTTACCTTCGAAAAGATAAAGCAATGTTATGAGGTGTGCCAGCCTTCTGTTATTGTTTGGAAAGGGAAGTTTTTAATTAATATATGCTTCCTGCAATGCTGTGCAAGTCAAAATATGGACAACAAATATGACAGTGTAAAAAACTGTATTAGCATTGACAAGTATGGATGGGACTTTGCTAACATTAACAAAATAAGAAAGTAATTAAATATATACACAACCATGTCAAATCAAATGATATTGTTTTAGTATAACCTTTTTGACTCTCGATGTGGATACTCAATATGCATTAGCCATGTGCCATTCTTTCAGCAGTAGGGAATGTATATATCCAGAGCAAACATTTTCAGAA
Source organism: Magicicada septendecula (assembly GCA_034769895.1). Lineage (NCBI taxonomy): Eukaryota > Metazoa > Arthropoda > Insecta > Hemiptera > Cicadidae > Magicicada > Magicicada septendecula. Next base: position 339,792,825 of record CM068370.1, on the reverse strand, counting down.
ATTACTCTAAAATATTTTAAATGACTCACGTAGCTCTACATTCAATAATTATTCAAATGGATGGTGTGAAACCACTTTAAGGGATATAACTGTAGGGATAATTTGTGTGAATACCAACAACTTAAGATGAGAGAAAGTTTATCACAATAATCACTAAAAAAACTAAAACAACTCATAAGTGGTGGGTACAATATAAAAACAAACTGATCTTAGACGAATTTTGATAGAAATGTTAATAAAATTGAATAATAAAATGTTCTGCCTACCTCAACATAAAGTAATTTACAAACAGTATCAGTAGTTAAAAATACACAATCAAACAGTACACATGACCATTTTATAAAAACAAAACATGTTAACTTACTCATCCATTTATACAAATATAAATACATAAATATGTGAACAATATATATTTATGTTACTTACCACATGTTGCTTACACTTCCGGTAGACACGTGCTACCCACATATATATTACGTTTTATACTCAGGGTCCAGAATTCTCTAAGCAAAAGTGCAGAAAACAATCGGGTTGTATGAAATAATAAACGAGTTGGCATTTAGAGGTATAAAATTTTGTTTAATTCCTGCATTTTGATGATAATTCAATTTACAAATAGTGGCTTACACCACACCCAACATGGCGACCCTTTTCTTCCGCTCTTTATATATATTCTGTTTTACAATATTTATTTTCTCTACATGTATCACATATCAGAATTAGTTTCTTACTGCAGTATTTGATTTTTCTTTAACGTTACCATATTAAAAGATCTTTTAAAACACAAACCAACGGCTCTTTTAAAAAATGTGGCCGGCCCGTTCACTCACGCGCTCTATCTCTCTCTCTCTCTCTCTCATCACATGTTTAATAATTTTGATTTGTAGTGATTTATAGTTCAAATTTTGTTTATGAGCTCATTCTTTTACTAAATTTATTGAAAAAGTGCACTTCCCTGACTGTAGAGGTTTCCAGATTATGGGCGTTCATGGCTAGTCTGATGTTCGACGTGCTGATAAACTGATTGTCTGGCTGTTGTCACTGAAGCTACATTATTAGACTTTTATTAAATTTAGATATATTTTGCTGCCTTTTACATTTTAATTAAGTATACACTTTTACTGGCCCACTGTACCAGCACACTTTTACAACGTGTTCACTTCATGACGACTTGTAGTTGACTGGGCCGACATCTTTGTCGTATTGTCGACAGGTGGTGGGGATTAATTGTGATCAACCCTTTGTTCTAGACAGCTGACGGCATTGTTTCTCGTCATCACTATGACGTGTGTCATAATTTGTTATAACAATTTGCTTTTGTCGATCAGCACAGCCATCGAATATGTTTTGTTTTGCAATACGCTCTTGGCGTTGAGATGAATCGTACCGATGAACTGCGTCGTTTCTTTAAACAAGGGGGAAGTTGACCTAACCAGGTTTTATATGCATAAATACAATAAAATACAATAAAAAATCCTTACATCCCATAATTATAAAGCAGGCGGTTTGTCCTGTTACAAAACCCCCTCAATGAAAGGTTTTATGCCGAAGCATAAAAACTTTCATTGACCCATTCACACTTTCTAAAGGGATCAGCCCAGATATGTCGCCACAACCCCCTGTAGTGTTTATATAGAGAAAAAATTATAATCACTTACCCTTGGTCCAATGATGTTGATCGTACACTCTGACCTTACTGGACTTCTCAGGAGAGATCCCAACACCATAAGGCCATTAGGCACTTAACGCTCCTGCTCTGACGCGTAGGCCAGCTCAGGACCGCTGTCACAACACCACCAAACTCTGAAACATGAAATACAAAATTTTAAAATAGTGGCCTTATCTATCTCCATATCCACAACTGATATGTCTCCCCTTAGATGCATTGATTTGTGTTTTGAGTCGTTGGTTTGCTTAACTTAAAATTCTCCCCTAATAAAACAAACAAGATTTACAACAGAAAACCCACTTCTCTTTTCAACACTCCTACATTTATCAAGATTTCCTGACTCCAGTCAATATTATTTATCCTCTTTACCATAAGAAAACATATTCTTATCCTAAACATAACACATAAAACAATTTTCTAATTTTCAAAAGCAACAACTACTAATCATCTTCATTACATAAACAAAAAATATAGCTATTATGGCAAACACTTCGAACATTTAAAAATTTTCTTTACTCATTTTTCTTTATTCTTATATTTCTTTGCAACAGAATCAAACTATATCTTTGTTCAAAACCATTTCTAACCTTATCTATTCAACATGTTAACCTTTGTTACCATCGCTACCCCTGTAATGACCTCCTAACCACACACACTATTGTACCCCCACTGGACTGTAGCGCCCAGGTGCCTTCACAAAGACTGAACTGGTGGAGGAATTTTGTCATCTCCTTGTCTTTGCTTCAGCATTACATTAGAAAAGTAGTTAGATATCATAATATCTGTAAGTTACATAATTATACTCCCTTACTGCGGGTCTATCACCTGGTTTATTGTTCCCACGCGAATAAAGTGATAGCCGCTGTTCCATAGTTCCGGGGATTTCCCCTAAGTAGCCCCCCATTAATTTCAAAGTTCACCAATTTTCAAGACAACCAACCATGGTCAGTTTTACAATTGCTGCCCACAGCTGGCTGTCGTCCAAAACCACGATTAGTGCGGGTAAGGCAGTAATCGCCCGTAAAGGCGGGGAAATCTTCTTCATTAGCATGTTTTACACTACATCATTTTTATACACTGTACTGTCAAGAATCACATATAATATAAAATTATATTAAAATTGTACAGTGTATGCACACCTTCTTGAGGCCTCCGATGATGGCAACGGTCTGTGCGCTACTCATCAACCCACTTCGCTAACTACAGTAGCACATGCCACTACTGCACTAGCCCAATTACATCTAACTTAACTCCTCCTACATAGGCTATCCTTACAGTCCATTCTTGACTTACATTTTTACTAACACCAAACAACTATAAAAAACACCTTTTAACCTTGCTCAAAAACAAGTTCTTTAATTATTTAAAAAAATTTTCACATAGACACTTTGCAAGTTCAAGCTTTCACTTTCACTGACATTTCTTTTATGGCAAGATAGGAACTACTACAATGGATCATCTGATAAGTTTACATTACGATAAAATACACTCTATTGTTTTCTGAAGGAAAACAAGCATTTGTAACAATCTTTTTTTTTTTTTTTTTTTTTTAACCCTACTTTACCTTTCCACGAACTCTGGGTCCCCCTCCCCGTTCTTGTACGTTAAAATTTTCTACTCACTCCTTTTTGTGGAGTAAGACCATCGTTGGTTTCACCCCGCTGCTGAGGCTACCGCCAACCATGGTCTGCCTCCAATTGCCAAAATCCACGATCAGAGGTGGTGAATCTGTGATCACCCGAAAATGGGGGAGTGTCCCTCCTGGAAACATAAACATCAAATTAAACTCATTCATACTCTAATATAAACCCATTATCACCTTCCTAAGATGACCAATATAACTTTAAGTTTGTTGCATTGTGTGTTCCTACTATCTCCCTAGTCTCCCTGTCCTGCAACACATATGAATTTTTCATCTTTATTTCTACTACCTCATAAGGTCCTTCGTAAAGCAGGAAGAACTTCTTAATTTCCTTGTCTTGAGCGCTCGATAAGTCGTGCCTCCTTACTAATACCAACTGTCCTACTTCATATTTTACCCACTTACTTTTGTGTCGTGTCTACGTTTTCTCTGTTCACCCTTGCTTAACAAATTCTCGTTGGCCAACCGGATCTTAATGCTCACATCCATCCTCTCGCTCTCAGGTGGATAATCAAATAGCTGCTCCAAAATTCTTGGGGGGCGTGTTCCCTTTACCAATTCATGAGGTGTATAGCCGGTGGACTCGTGGGTGGTACTGTTCAGCCAACTTTCTACCCTTTTTACATACAATGGCCACTCGCTGTGTTTAGCGTGACAATAGGCTCTGAAGATCCTGCCTATCTCTCTCATTACACGCTCAGCCTGGTTTGACTGGGGATGGTACACAGCCGTATGCTTCGTGAGGATTCCTTCCCATTCTAAGGTCTGGCGCCATTTCCCACTGATGAACTGTGGCCCATGGTCTGACAAAATCACCTTCGGCTTACCCACGTGAATCATGTAGTCTTTCGTCACCTTTTCACTCAATACCTGGCTGGTAGCTCTCTTTACGCTATACAATTTTACATATTTCGGAAAAGTGTCAAACATTACAAAAATATATACAACTCTGCCTGTACCCCTCGGCAATGGTCCAAACAAATCCACAGCAACTAAATCAAATGGTCTCTCTACCCTTATAAAATTCAACTCACCTTCAACCCTATAATTGACTACCTTCGACTTCTGACACAAATCACAACTCCTCAGCAGCTTCCTCACTCGTCTCTCCATATTCCTGAAAACACATGACTCCTTTAACACATTGACACACTTCTTCGTCCCAAAATGGCCGTATCTGATATGACAATCCCAAATAATTTTCTCTTCCAACCCTTCTGGTACTACCAATCTCCAGTCACGCTCACCCCCTACTACCTTCTTAAACAACAATCCTTTGTAAATTTGGAAAAACTGGTTATATTCTGATTCCTCCAATTCCGTCTCCAAGCTGTTTATTATTTTCCCCGACTTACCATCTGCTCTCTGCATGGTGCTGATATCCTTCAACTCTTCTCCAAAGATCTTATCCTCCCTACAAATTTTAAAAATTCAATTTCCTTTAAGTCCCTACCTGTTTTGTTGTCCACACAATCTACTCTGGAAAGAGTGTCGGGTACCTTGTTCTCCGTCCCTTTGATGTATTCCCACTCGAAGTTGTACTCCTGTAGTATGAGCACCCACCTGGTTAGACGGCTGTGAGCGAGCTTGCAAGTGTTCAGGAAGGATAATGCCCTATGATCCGTTCGTATGATCGTCTTGTTTCCTAGTATGTAAGTCCTGAATTTTCCGACTGCGAACACAATACTTAGCAGTTCTTTTTCTGTCATCGTGTAGTTCTTCTCAGCGGGCAGCAGTGATCTACTCGCGAAGGCGATAGTGAGGTGCTCCTTCTCGTTATCCTCTTGATAAAGCTATGCGCCGACTGCTACATTACTGGCGTCTGTCTGTAAGTAAAACACTTTTTCAAAATCCGGATGGTTCATCATGATCATCTTACTAAATTTCTTTTTAATTTCCTCAAAAGCTCCACGCTCGGTGTCGCCCCATTCCCATTATCGGTTCTTTTGAAGTACTGCACTTAATCTTGCTGTTACGTGTGCGTAGTTCCTTTTAAATTTTCTGTAGAAGTTGCACAGCCCTAGAAAACTTTGAAGTTGCTTAATGTTCCTTGGTTCAGGGAAGCGCATGATAGATTCGACCTTGTCCGGGTTTGCTGAGATCCCTGCTGACGTGATGATAAAACCTAAAAAATTAATTTCTGTCTGTAAAAATTTAGACTTGTCCCAATTCACAGTAAGTCCTCCTGTCTCTAATTTTGTCAATACATACCTTAAATGTTCTAAATGGTCCTCGAAAGTGCTGGATGCAATCAAAATATCGTCTACATAAACTGTTAGGAAATCCAAATCCTTCGGTCTCAAAATCTTATCTAAACATTTGATGAAACTTGCCACACTGGTATTTAATCCGAATGGTAGTCGCCGAAACTGGTAATTTTTTCCATTAAATAGAAATGCGGTGTACTTCCTACTCACCTCAGCTAATGGTACCTGCCAATATCCTGCAGTAAGGTCCAGCGATGTCATATACTTCACCCCGCTAAATTTTTGGAATATTTCATTAATCGCTTCTGGTGACTCCCGGTCTGGTATAATGATCTGGTTTATTCGTCTCGCATCTAAACACAACCTGACTCTGCCGTCCTTCTTGATTACCACAACCAGCGGATTCGAGTAGTGCGATACTGATCTCTCTATAATTCCTCCTTCCAACATTTTATCCAATTCCTCTTGCACCGCTCGTCTTTTGTAGTAAGGCACAGGATAACTTCGTTGCATGAACGGTGTGTGTTCCCTTATCTGTAACATACATTCATAATCTCTTGCCCTCCCTGGAACATCGGCAAACACTCCCTTAAACTGCTCTATTACCTGCCACAATGCCGCAAGCTGGCCACTCCTTACCACCTCACCTCCACTACAAAATTCATCTGCCCTTACCTCCCACACTGCATCATTAATATTGCTCATTTCGTTATCAACATCATTAATATACTCCGCCTCTCTACACCAATTAATTTTAGTATCGATATTATTCTCATCTACTCGCTTTTGTAGTAACCTTACACCAGTTGTTTTAACTTTATCTATCACCCTTTCAAAATTAACTCTCACAGATCGATCACCCCCATCTAATTCTATCACTTTCTCTTTGAAATTTATCACCGCTCTATTTCTCTGTAAAAAATCGTTACCTAAAATAATGTCCAAACTCAAACCCTTAACTACCAAAAATGTGTGATCAAAATCTACCTCATTAATCCAAAAGTTCAAATGTATCTGTTTCGTCACACGCTTGCTGCGTACCCCTGTTACCCCTATCACCGTAACCCCTGCTACTGGCAAATCTGGAATATTCTTGTTAAATTCTCTTAATTCGCTTAAAATATTTTCTGCTATGACTGAAATTTCACTTCCGGTGTCTACCAGTGTTCTAAAATACTTACTCTCTATAGTTACCTGGATTTCCATCAGTCCCGCTCTCACCTCCGTTGTAGTATTGTTTTCTTCCTCCAACAAGTCGGCTACTATGTCCGTTTTGATAACATTGCTTTGGACGTCTTCTACTGGTTGGACCTCATGCGCTTCTCTGAACAGTGGTCGGGTCCTGGTTACCACTGTTGGTTTTAGTTTTCCGGCTGTTGGTTGCTGTTGTTCACGTTTGGTTGTTGGTGACCACTCGGCCGTCCCTGTTTGTGGTTTGACGTTCCGCTGGTACTTGGTGCTCCTCTGTCTGTCGGTATATACTGCTTTGTGTTTTCTCGCCTCCTCTGATCTTCTTTTGGTAGTTTACACCTGAAACACTGCTGTCTGTAGGCATAGTTCTCTCTCCCGCACCTAGAACAACTCCATTCACCTGGTTGCTGGAAATTGGACTTATGTACATGATTATTATTATTATTACTATTATTACCCTGGTAATTATTTCTGGGTCTGTTAAATTCTGTGCTGTTATTATGGTGGTTATTATACTGTATAGGTCGCCTACCTGTTTCACGATCCCTAATGCTCTGTAAGGCCGATCCTACATTGGAAGCGGAGTCGATCTGGCCACCAGACCCGACCCGGCCAGACCAGACCAGTCCAGACTCGGCGCTCCTACATTGCAGCTAGTTTTCAGCCAGGAGCGGAAGAACCAGTACTGTGTCAACTCTCGACGAGGAAAGTTGTCTATTACAGTTGAAAAATGGACGAGGAACTAATTGATTTCATGTTATTGGACAGGAATTTATTATTAAACTCGCGTAAAAGAAAATGGGTTCATGAGTTCAATGAAGACCACCGTCAAAGTGAATTTTACACAACCTGCCTACCTATGCGTAGTCACCCTGATAAATTCAAAAAATATCATAGAATGACCGTCGAAACGTTTGATTACATTCTGTCTCACATAGAAGTAGACCTACGGAAGTGGAGTAACTTCAGGACTTGTATAGAGCCAGCAGAAAAACTAACAATTTTATTGAGGTAAGTTACTTTCAATGTATAACTTAGAAAATATTTATTGCAACAAAAATATTTGCATAATACAGTTAGTAACTTTTCAATGGCGTATTGTTAATTTCATTTAGCTAAAGCAAAACAAGTCTTATTATCGTTATCAGAGAAGAACTAAATCAGAAAATAAAATCAGTTAAATTATGTTTCTAATATATATGTGATCATAATAATTATCTTACTTTTATATCTTTAAATTTTATTAGCTGACTTATATAATTTTTATTCCTTATTGAAAATTTGTATTATGTAAACACATAATGTTTTGTTTTATTCTCTATAAAGATGCCGTAGCGGGCAAAGCTGGCTAATTCAATAAAAATAATTTGAAATTTATAAACAGGTATTTATTAATGATTCTACAATGTTCATTATAAAACTAAAATAGTCTTTTACAATGTGAAACTGCTATTTAGTACAAATCTGTCAATGATTCCACTTGGTTGTTCGGAGAGGTCCAGCTTTCAGTATTGGACACACTACGAGTATTTTTTGAGAAAAAGGGGAGTTCTCCTTGTCCGGAATTTTGGTGGTGATATGGTGAAGGGATAGAACTAGATGTGTCAGAAGATGATCCATACGGATTGGAGTAGTATCCTGATCCTGAGGGACATCGTGGAGGCTGTGTAGTTCCAGTTGTTGATAGCCATGTCCTATTGGTTTCCTGTACTGTTTCAAGCTCAGCAATGACGCAGTTTAGAATTGTAGATCGTAGTTTCATTCTACGAATGTCCGAGAGCTTTTTCAACGAAGGCAATAAACTTTTAAAGAAAGAGAGATCATCATCTTCCAATGATGTATTTGTTTGTGGGGTCGCAAATCGTGCTTCCATCAACTGAACTTTATGCCTTTCTAGGTCCAGAGCCTCGTTTTGAATTGATGGAGCTTGCTTCCTTTTTGAACCTGGGCGCTGAGGTTTACTACCTTCTGGATTAGTAGTAATGGTAGAGGTATTTTTAGGTTGGCGGACATTTCCTCCCTCTGTTACTTCTTCAGGCTCGTCGAAGTGTTCATCATGTTCAGTGGATAAGTCAAGATCATTTTCTGTATAAGAGGCTTCACCATGTTCCTCCGAGTGTTGAGTACTGGGTGTATCTGATACGGGGAGATTGCCTGAAGTAGCTCTTGACTTCATCATAGGAATCAAGAAGCTTAATGCTTCAAAATAAATCCATTTAGGTTTTGCTGCTGTTCCTGATACACCTTTGGATTCCTTAATTTTTTTCCGGAACATGTCTCTCAGTAGTTCCCATTGCTTGCAGGCTTCGTCTCCTGAAAAAAAAAACTTGAATAAATTTTATAAATAATGAATATAACCTGCTGCAACCATGAACTAATTAATCGTTTTATTATTTTTATAATTTTAATTTTCTTCTTTTTTCAGGTATTTGTCAACAGGCCTCTCCTTTGAAGCTTTGAGTGAAACATTTCGCATGAATAACTACAGCGTGGGGAAAATCGTGGAGGAAACCGCTGATGCGATTTGGAAACAGTTAGCTCCAGTACATTTACCAGTTACAAATCAACAAGGATTTGTTAAAATTGCCGCAAATTTTAAGGACAGGTGGAATTTCCCTAACTGCGTCGGCTGTATAGACGGGAAACATGTTAAAATCAAAGCTCCTCGGAAGAGTGGTACCATGTTTTTCAACTATAAACAGTTTTTCTCAGTTAACCTTCAAGGCGTAGCCGACGCCCGATGTAAATTCATATTTATTGACGTCGGGGCATACGGAAAGCAAAGTGACGGGGGTGTGTTTGAAGCCTCTCCAATCTCAACATTTTTTGAAAATTTTTCTGAAACGTTGCCTGCCCCCTCACCAATCGATGCAAGTGGCACATTGATTCCATTCGTTGCAGTCGGTGACGATGCGTACCCATTAAAGACGTACTTAAGTTTCGGTCAACGAAACTTGACAGAATCACAGCGCATTTTTAACTATCGATTGTCAAGGTGCAGAAGGTGCATAGAGTGCGCATTTGGAATTTTAACTGCGAAATGGAGATTGCTCTACAAAGCCATCGAAACAGATGTAGAAAAAGCTGAGAAAATCATTAAATGTATGTGTCTTCTGCATAACATAATTATTGACAAAGAGAATATTACGCTCAATCAAGGAGTTCTTGAACAAGCCCTAGAGGAATATGAACAGCGACATCAGAGACCAGATGTGGGTTATGGACGACGATTCAACAGATCCTCTACCGCTGCAAAGGAGGTGAGAAATTTCTACAAAGACTACTTCAATGGCTCTGGAAGTGTTCCATGGCAGGATGAAATGGTGTTCAACGCTAACCGATAAACATAAGTGCTCTTAAAAATATTTTAAAGATAAATAAGTATGCCCAACTAATTCTTATCACTTTTATGTTTAACCTTTAGCTACCTATGTTTTTATCGTAAAAAATAAATAAATAATAATGTCAAAAGGATATGAAATTCTTTAATAACTTCAGCTGAACCTATTTCAACCTATTTTCAACATGGCAGCCATTTTTAGACGTTTTGTCTTAATATTTTTTTAAATATAACACAGGCACACACAAAAAAGTTTTTTTCGATCCCACAGACCAGACCATATTTTTATAGGTTTTCGGGGTCGCTGAATCCGAATCTGGGGTCAGTTTTGCCCTATCACGTCAGGTTTTTTTTAAAGGTCACTAAAAAGGCCAAAAAGGGCTAAAAATGACCTTTAAAAAAAACCTTACGTGATAGGGCAAAACTGACCCCAGATTCGGATTCAGCGACCCCGAAAACCTATAGAAAATATGGTCTGGCCTGTGGGATCGAAACATTTTTTTTTGTGTGCCTGTGTAATTTATGTACCGTAAGAAAAAACAGTTTATTATGATGTATTATTTTGTCTCCTGAAAAGATTTATACCACTTTCAAGCCGATAGGCCAAACGTTAAAAATGTATTCAAGTTTTTCCTAATTCGGTCCATTGTAATTGCTTATTTTCTTATAGGAAATTCGGTATAAGCCTCTTATCACAATAAACCTGCATCACTCAACGAATTTTCTCACGTTTGGTTTTTTTATTATAACAATGCTCTTACTCTGTTCAAGAAAGAAAAATACTTCCAATTAGGCTATTATAGTTTATAAAATAACATCCTATTTATGGCCAAAAATCGCCTTAAAATAAACTATTTTTTGAATATTAGTTAGCATATTCTAAAATGAACAAAAAATGTGTATTGCTACTTACCTTCAATTTTCAGCACTTTCCCTACTTCCTCCCACAGTTTTGACCTCAAATCGCGGTTGTGGTACTGTTTGTCCCTCTGGTCCCATAATACTACTCGCTCACGCACTAATTCAATTAACATTCCTTTGTCTACCATTATGGCACAATTAAACACAAAAACCAAGTTCAATAGATGATGTTAAAACGCACCACCTCGACCAAAGCTTCCATGCAACTGGAAGAAAAAACAAACCTGTTTGATTGTTGTCAGACCAGTTCAGACCCGACTCCCCTCCCCGGAACGAGCACTGGCTCCAGTGTAGGAGGGGGGACGGTGCGTCATGTGTTTGTTTTCTTCAGACCCGCTCAGACCGTCTGGTCAGGAGAAATTCCGCTTCCAATGTAGGACCGGCCTAAGATGTCTAAAATTCATTCAAGTTCGCTCAGATTCTCTATCTCTTTTGTCATCAAGGTGACTTGTACTTCTCTCGGTAGGTGTGTGACGGTACAATTCTGGTACTATAATCATTTTGTAAACCTATGGTCCTAAAAAACCATAATTATTGTATTTTATTTTAATCTCTAACCATTTATTTTTTAATAATAATAATTTTATTTCATAATCCCTATAAAGTTTTGGTGAATATTTTAAACAACGCACATTTGAGTTAACAGGATTTCTGTCAAATTCGTTGGAAAATTACAAAAGCAGCAAAAAACTGTTTGTCTCAAATAAGCAGTAAACAACCAAGCCCATGATTACGTCAGAAGCAAAGAATGCAGTGCGCTTTGTATTCGACTGGGCTGGGCTTTTGAACAAAGAGCCAGTGACGTATTTTTGCCCCACCTCTGAAATGTTGACTGATGAAACTGTGTCATTCTCATCCAGACAGTGAATCGAGCCGGCCGGCATATTCACTAAGCGTATTTATTTAAATTTTACACCACCAAAAGTGGGTTAATAACTGTTAATAACATAATAATGGTGGTACCGTAACAAATCTTGAGTGGATGTCATCGGCCGAGTGAAACCGTGATAAAAGAATCTGGCAACGGTCCAGACTTCTACGTGCAGCCATAAAATCTGCCAAAGTGTGATCCGAGGTGGGATGCTACATCGAGAGTGTGTGCCCTAAGACGATGTGACGGTCAGATTTTGCACGTGCAATCGAAGGATTCGAGTAGTGCGATGTCATCAACCCAAATTTGCAGCTAAGTATCAGCTACAACCATCTTATATTTCAAAGAATGTTAAAATGACCAAAATTCAGTAAATTCATTAACAAAATCGGTATACCGTAAATTGATATGAGCTCATAATAATAATAATTGTACCAGAGAGTGAGAGAGAGAGAGAGAGAGAGAGAGAGAGAGAGAGAGAGAGAGAGAGAGAGAGAGAGAGAGAGAGAGAGAGAGAGAGAGTGAACAATAAAAGATTATTAAAAAGTGCTGGGTTGTGCAAAGACATATATGCATATATATATATATATATATATATATACACATATTTAATATGTTTCATATTTAAATAAGGTAATAACTATGTATTTTGGAGGGCTTGTGAAGGGGAAATCTAATTTAAATTGAATGTCGCCACCTGGCGGATAATCGCTTGTTTGTTTTACGTAGTAATGTCTTGTGTATGTCTTTCCATATTTTGGAATTCCATATTATATAAATAAAAGGGGTTATGTCATATGGTAAACAATATAACAAAGTGTCATTATTTCAGATAACACTTTCCGTTACTCTAGTTCGCTTAACCGAATTCCTGCCCTTAAAGGTAAGTAAAATTTCACGTTTTAATATATCACAAGATGGCGCCCGACATTTGAAATTAAATACAATTATTGGCTAAGTGTAAAGTGTAAAGTTATATTTTATTAGCAGTAATAAAAATAAGATAACATTGGCGCCCGAACAGGGACACTACTTAAAATTTTATTTTATGTGGGTAAGCCTACGGAGAGAGGGGAGAAGGTTGTCTGAATTAATAGACATAATTTTAAATACGTAAACATAACCTATCTTCTACGAGGTGTCAGAAAATGATAATGAGAATATTGGGAGTGATAATGAGATGTTTGTGTGTGTTGAGTCAGAGAGAGAGCTGAGAGAAAGTACATTTGTAAAAGGGGTGCAGGGGGTAGAATTTTCCTTGAAGTCAAGTCTTCATGTAGTTTTAGTAAGGACGAGAGTTCCTTAGATTTATATTTGGGAGACGATAGGTCTACAAATAGAGTTCCTTGGTGTTTTTGTGTACCTCATAGGTGGTGCAGTAATTATGAGTTAGTGACCCCTGCATATTTGGAAAGAGAGAGTGTAACTTGGTGTTATGGTGAGAAATATATTGAGAGAGAGAAAAAGAGAGTAATAGAGATTTTTAAGATAAATAGAAAGTATAGAGAATTTATAGAAAGGTTAGGAGTAGAGATGGTGGATGATTATAGTAAATACTTACCTTGTAGTAAAATTGAGATAACAATAATAGTAGATGATGAGAATAATGATAACAATTACTTACCTTGGGTAGTAACGGGTGTAGCAGTAGATAATTATAATGACTATATGACTAACATGATTATAACAGATAACACTGAGGTAGACCGAACCATACCCGATCGTGACATGGTATATGATAAAAAGTTACAGAATAAACCTATTAATTCTGGAAATGAGATTGTGGAAGAGTATAAAAGTTTAAACAAATATTATATAAATAATAATAATATCATTTATACGATAAAAAATATATTGTATCGACCTAAGATTAGAATGTTATTCAATGATGGAGGATAGATTGTTTTATTGTGTAATGAACATTTAATATATGTGAACAGTGATTTCGAAATGGACTGCTTATGGACTGATTTTGATCAATGATAAAATAAGAAGTTGGATTGTATATTTTTATGTGTTAATATCAATGTATTTATGTATTTTGATGTTGTGTATTACAGGTAAATTTTATGTACACCATGTATTATGTATTGTTTTAATAATTAACAATTAACATGTTTTTATTTTGCTAAACAAGTGAAAGTAATAGTGAAAATTTTAAATAATTGAATAATAATTAAAGAGTGCTTACTGAATTAATGTGGTACAAAAGAAAGTTGTACTAAATTTATAATTGCAGTAGTAATGAAGTAAAATTATTAATTTGTAATGAATAAGAAATTTCTAATGAATAATAAATGATTAAGTAAGAATATATATTTGAAGATTGAGATGTTATGTTATGAGTAGGTGAGAGATAAATTTTATAATGCAATTGTCAATGATTACAGTAAGGTAGAGTGTTTAAAAAGGGGATAGAGATTGGGTGTTAATTATTAAATAAAGGCATGTGAGTTATTCAGTTAAAGTAAATGGGAGTTAGATAGATAAGAATTTTGAAGAAAATAAAATATAAATAGAGTATTAGATATTTAGGGACACAGTAGTTAGTGATTATTTGTAGAGGTGAGTAAAGTAAAGGTTAAACATATATTGTTGCTGATGATATTTTGTAGTGGGGGTGAGGTGATAAGGAGTGGCCAACGTATAGCGTTGTGGCAGGTAATAGCGTAGTTTAAGGGAGTGTTTGCCGATATTTTGGAAGGGCAAAATATTATGAATGTATATAGCCAGGTAGGGAACACCCATCTTAATACAAAGACGCGCGGTGCCATAGGATTTAAAATGGAATTAGTGAAGGTGTTTATAATTAAGAAATTGGTGTCATGATAGGTAAATTTGGTGGTTAGTAGAAAGAAAGGTGAGTACGAGTATAAATGTTAGTGCCTATATAATAAGTAAAAGCATAGTGAATACAGGAGTCACCCAGACTAATCAAGGATAAGAATGTGAAAGGTTAGGTAGAGAATTCAGAGTAGAAAGGGAATAAGAAATGAATGATGAAATAATAATAATGTAATATTAATATTAATAATGAATTTGAAATTGTGAAGAATTAAATGATAGATAATTGATGGTTAATTAATAAAAGTCAAATAATTAAAAGAATTAATTAACTAAATAATTAAAATGTAATGTTTATATTTTGATACGCAAATTTAAAGAAATTTTAATCAAGCTTAAATGTGAATTGGTTATTAACCATATAATATAATGATGAGTGTATTATTATGTAATATGTATTATGTAATAGTATAGGAATTTGAACATGATGTATAAGAAATAGTGTGTGTGGAGGAGAAAGAAGGGTAAATATTATTAACAGCGCCAGTTTATTAACTGTTAATAATAATAATAATAATAATAATTTTTTATATAAAATGTTTTCCTCCCTCTTACTCAAACAGGGAGATTTTGGTAATTGTATCTATAAACTTGGGATTTATATATTTATTTTATCCATATGTTTCTTTTATATAAAAACTTGTGTTTCTTCTATAATTATATTAATTATGAAAACAGAAAAGGGTTAATTATTATCGATGGGAATCGAAAAGATTTTATAATGTTAAGGATAGTCAATGAAGAGAATGGCACTTCTATATAATTCTTGTTGATTTGAAGCAACCCAGTGCTTCTTAATGCAAAGCAGCACATAGCTAAGGGGAAACAGATCAGTTAAGGATATAGCATATACCAAGCCACTATTTTGATATTTTTGATTTATTGTTTCAGTGTTTGGTGATGTTGTGACGGCGGTCCTGAGCTGGCTAGCGCGTCAGAGCAGGAGCGTTACGCGCCTGATTGGCCTTATGGTGTTGGGATCTAGAAGGAGAAGTCCAGTAAGGTCATGCAGGTACTGTCATCATCATCGGACCACGGGTGAGTTATTGTATTTCTTTTCATATAAATTGTAAGGGGGTTGTGGCGACATATCCTGGCTGATCCCTTTAGGAAGTACGAATGTGTCAATGAAAGTCTTTATGCTTCGGCATAAAATCTTTCATTGAGGGGGTTTTGTGACGGTACAATTCTGGTACTATAATCATTTTGTAAACCTATGGTCCTAAAAAACCATAATTATTGTATTTTATTTTAATCTCTAACCATTTATTTTTTAATAATAATAATTTTATTTCATAATCCCTATAAAGTTTTGGTGAATATTTTAAACAACGCACATTTGAGTTAACAGGATTTCTGTCAAATTCGTTGGAAAATTACAAAAGCAGCAAAAAACTGTTTGTCTCAAATAAGCAGTAAACAACCAAGCCCATGATTACGTCAGAAGCAAAGAATGCAGTGCGCTTTGTATTCGACTGGGCTGGGCTTTTGAACAAAGAGCCAGTGACGTATTTTTGCCCCACCTCTGAAATGTTGACTGATGAAACTGTGTCATTCTCATCCAGACAGTGAATCGAGCCGGCCGGCATATTCACTAAGCGTATTTATTTAAATTTTACACCACCAAAAGTGGGTTAATAACTGTTAATAACATAATAATGGTGGTACCGTAACAAATCTTGAGTGGATGTCATCGGCCGAGTGAAACCGTGATAAAAGAATCTGGCAACGGTCCAGACTTCTACGTGCAGCCATAAAATCTGCCAAAGTGTGATCCGAGGTGGGATGCTACATCGAGAGTGTGTGCCCTAAGACGATGTGACGGTCAGATTTTGCACGTGCAATCGAAGGATTCGAGTAGTGCGATGTCATCAACCCAAATTTGCAGCTAAGTATCAGCTACAACCATCTTATATTTCAAAGAATGTTAAAATGACCAAAATTCAGTAAATTCATTAACAAAATCGGTATACCGTAAATTGATATGAGCTCATAATAATAATAATTGTACCAGAGAGTGAGAGAGAGAGAGAGTGAACAATAAAAGATTATTAAAAAGTGCTGGGTTGTGCAAAGACGTATATGCATATATATATTATAACAAAACATTGTTATCAATGTTTATCGTTCTAACTGGAGTACGCATAATAAGCGTTATCTGCTACAATTGTACATTTAGAAGGGTACAGATAAGATTTTATATAGCGAGCCAAAACGAGCATCTCTCTCATTTTTCATAAAGTATTCATTGAGTCGTACACACGGAACGATACGCTGCAGAAGATGCTTCAATGAGACCGGCAGACACCTGAGTTACTACAACTACGTACTACGGACATCAGACTATACCCGAGGCCAGAGACGCTGTGTCCATGACGATAAAGGAACGACGCCTAGCCTAGCTGTTCATACACCGCTAAGCGACGCTGACGGAGGTTTCGAGAGGAATAGCTGTACTCAACGCCGACGCCTGAGACCCGTGTACATCTGTGTAACATGAAATCATCAAAACAGGTGACCTGATATGGTTCAGGGTTCATAATAATGTTGTAAAACACAACAAGTAAATGAAAAGCCGCTATAAGCGAAATTGAACAGTTTTAAATAATTGATAAACATTTTTTTATATAGGCGGTATGACTAAAGCCTAAAGACACTTTTAAATGTTGTACAGTATATCATACAGAGACATTTATTCAAAAAGACAGAACATTTAGATAATGTGTGATTATTATAATAATATGTTAATAAGAGTGCAGAAAGACTCTAAGCAAATGTTTTCATGAGATTGTGCACTGTATAAAGAATTATATTTGATAAATTAAATGTGATAAATTAAGGGAGAGTGCAGAGAAGCTCTAAGAGTGTAATCAAGATATTAGATGTCACAAATTTTATTGTTTCATATTAATTATTGTTGATAGCCAAGCAGGCTGAAGAGTAGAATAATTAAAAGGGAGTTACCCTTAATAAAAGTGTTTATATTAATAATAATTACCATAGAGATAACGATAAATATAACCCTTGTTATATTCATTTAAAAAGTTCGTATTTTATTTTCTCATGTATAAAGAACAGGGTTACGGATTTCATAGAATGAAATCAATTCAGTATTTCCATTTTATTAAATAATTAAATTCAATATAACAAAAATGATTTTTATAAATGAATTATAATTACAGGCAGACAGTGTGAAACTGCCCATATATGTGTGTATATTTCCATGTTATATGTTTTGTGTATATACTGTGTATTGTATGTCTTATTTTCAGGAACTTATAAATTATGTACTAAGATATATGATTTTAATATGTGATTGTTAGACGTAAGCATTATAACAATATATCACTAGAGAAAATATGTGTAAAGTAATATTCAAGAAAGAATATAAATGGTGGAACCCGCCGTAAATAGTGTTAAATATTTGAAATTCTTTTTATTATTATGATTTGTTTAAAGATAAGTACCTTGAGGGTGACAATTATAATCATTGGAATGATAGACTAAAAAGGTAGTTTTCATTTATTCACAATTTATACAACTCAGCTTCCTAAAATAATTCTTTTGGAAACACATCGTCCCAACTCGTCACCTGATACCTAATAAGCCCAAATCCCACACCTAATAGCCGGCAAAGCAGAAAAGTACCATATACTGCAGGTAAGTGTTGGCATGATATACCCTAACCAGGTCCATGTAAAACTCATAATCCATAATGAAAGAAATCATAAAAAGATGTGTTGCAAAAGAAAATGTCGCTTCCAACGTGGGGCATGATTAAATAAATAAAAAAAAACATAATACGAAAAAATTAAAAATTAGTAAGAAGTTAAATAAATATAAATTCACGTAGAACAAATATTTAGAGTTGATGTGTAATTATTATAAAACGTGCATTTATATGTTGAATGTAGCTGATAAGAACGTACAGTTAGCGTTATCAGTAGAGTAAACAAAGGGGAGCTTAGATAAATATTGTGGTTATCAGAAACTGATACTACAGGCGCCCAAGATAACGGTTGTATGTTGATGAATAAATGACTACCAATATTTAATAATAATCCAAATAATTAATAATATACAAATTAATAATAAATATTTTAAAATCGGTTCACCAAATTAAAATTAAACATGGCACATAAACAAGAGGTCAGTTTAGCTGACATAATGAAGAAGTTAGAAGCCAGCAACGCTGAAAACATAAAAAGGTTTGAAGAAATAAAAACTAGTGGTGCTGAAACTATGAGAAGATTGGAAGCAAGCACGTCAGAAATTCAGAAACTATACGCGTATAATGCTGAAAGTAAGGTAGAAATTATGGAACGAATGGAGACCTTAGAAGGTAAAGTTAAAGAGTCTCTAAAACAACAAGCGGTGGTGATGAATGAAAATTTCGAAGAGCAGCGAAAAAGACTACAACAAAATTTTAAATCTATGGCCGACATACTGGACCAGAAACTCGAAAAAATTACGCATCGACAAGATACCAAGATACAAGTCATCAGCGAGTTGGTGCAGAGTAATGTCAGGAAGACCATGAAAATTGAAGAAGAAACAAAAAGCCTCGCCGCAGCAGACGACACCATCAAGAAATCTATCCAACACCATGACAACAGGGTAGATCAGCTGGAAGTCAACTTAAAAGGTGAAGTAGACCGACTTACACGAGAAGTGAGAAGACTACCAACACAAGCGTTAGTATACTCGACCGTACCTAGAGAAGAGAGACCCATTAACTATTTTAGAGGATCCAGAGGGGAAAATCCCATTGAATTTCGTATCAAATGTGAGAAAGAAATGGATAGTATTGGATCTATTCTCAGTGACAAAGATAAAATAGACTTTGTAAGCCGTTACTTAAAAGATGCAGCAGCCAGTTGGTTCACGATGGTGAATGACGATTTAAAAACGTATGAAGAATTTAAACTAGCATTCGAACGGAGGTGTTGGAATGAATACATACAAATGAGAATACGAAATACACTGGAATTTGGTAAATATAATCCAGGTAAGCTGCTGAAGATGAATACGTCATTATGTTAGTAGAGAGGAGTAAACATTTACGTCCCGCTTTAACACAAAAAGAATTAGTCATTAAGCTTGCTAATCATTTCAGCAGGAACATCCAACTAGCTATACATGTTCAGGGTATAGCTACCATTGAAGATCTATTAATACTTTTAACACAGATGGAGGGTGTAATCCGTGAACGAGACCCACCAAGAGGAGTTCAGCGAGATAACCGGAACCAAAATCAAGATAGAGGTACGTGGTATTCGCAAAGATATCGCCAAGAAGATAAAGGCAGAGAAGATAGACGTACAGACGATGAAAAATATCCGAAAAACAAAAATGTATCATATGATAGACGCCATGAAGATGGACGAACATATGAGAAGCAGGAGCAAAATAATGAAAGAGGTAATTACAAAGGAGGTTACCGAGGGCCGAATTCGTCGAAACGATTTTTGAAACCATGGACATCCGATAGGAATGCAAATACGCAGGCGATTACCGTTGAGAAAAAACAGAAAGAGACACCGAGAAACACTGATGAACGTAATAAACCGTCCACATCGAAGACTGAAAATCAATGACTACATTCTGGAGTCTGTATAGGAGGTATATTCCCACCTGATCTTAGGGAAGAATTATTTATGACCGATAAAATTAATCCAATAAATAATACTGTATGTCCACAAATAAAACTGTATGTTAATAATGTACCTGTTAACGCATTAGTTGATACAGGGAGTGAGGTCACAATTATCAATAGTGCATGGGTAAAAATTCATAATGCTCATTTTAAAAATGTACCGAAGTTGCCTACACGGGAGATACAAATAACTACAGCAAATAAATCGATGGAAAAAGTAAACCATCAGATGTATGTTAGTATTACCTGTCAAGGATTAGAGATAGAATTACCTGTACTGATAGTTGATAAGCTAATATATGACTGCATTCTGGGAGTGGATGCGCTAGACCGACTAAATGCTGTTATCAATATGAAAGATGGACAAATGACATGTACAGTTAATAATATATGTAAAACTATAGATTTAAGAGCACCTGTTAAAGAACAGAATCCTCCACAACCGGAAATACTTAAAATTAGTAGACCCAAGATCACATTAGCCGAAGAACGGACACATCCAGAAGAAGTAGAAGATCAGCCAGGAGAACAACACATAAATGATCTGTTAGAAGAATATGAGGACATCTTTAGCGAAGTACCAACTCAAACTCACGTCTACCAGCATCGAATTAAGGTAACTGACCCGTCCAAGTTCGTCAGACGCACATATACGATTCCAATGAAATACGAGGAGCAGGTAGATCAAGAAATTCAGCGTATGTTAGATAACAATGTCATCCGCAGATCACATAGCAATTACCTGAATCCACTTGTAGTAATCAAGAAAAAAGATGATGCGATTAGACTGTGTATGGATATGCGTAACCTTAACAACGTTGTTGAAAAGATGTACGACTGCGCTCCAAATGCTGAAGAGTTATTTGCTAAAGTGAAGGAGCTAGATATTTAACAAAATTAGACCTTACTTCTAGTTTCTGGCAGATACCAATACGAGAGAGTGACCGCAAGTTTATGGCGTTCCTCTACAAAAACAAGACCTATGAATACAACGTAGTACCGTTTGGATTAAGCACTAGCTTGTCTGCTATTGTACGATGTCTAGAAAATGCACTTGGAGAGGAGGTGTCACCTTACACAATGGTATTTGTAGATGACATACTCGTCGTGTCGAAAACTATTCAGGAACATGTAAATCAATTACGAGTTATTTTTGAGAAATTTAGAGTAGCCAAAATTTCCCTCAATTATAAAAAATGTGAATTCCTAAAAACCAATATCAAGTTCCTTGGTCATATTATATCCGAACGAGGTATCAAACCTGATCCTATCAAGATCCAAAGTATCCTAAATTTCCCTATTCCTAAAAATGTAAAAGGAGTAAGAGCTTTCCTAGGATTGACTGGTTATTATCGACGCTTCTCATCTGACTATGCAGCAACAGTAAAACCTCTGCTGGAGTTAACACAAAAGAAGAGAAAATGGAGATGGGAGCAGCATCACACTGAAGCAGTGGATCGAGTCAAAACATTGTTTAAACAAAATTTAATGCTACACCATCCGAAGAAAGACGGCGATTATGTGCTATATGCAGACGCAAGTCAATATGCAATGGGAAGTGTATTGTATCAAAAAGACTCAAAAGGAGACTTAAGGGTCATCGCCTATGCCAGTCGTGTATTCCGAGGAGCGGAGATAGAGTACTGCACTACAGAAAAGGAAGTACTAGCTATTGTGTATGCATTATCCCAGTTCCGATTCTATCTATGCGGAACTCATTTTGAAATTCATACAGATCATCAGGCTTTATCTTTCCTATTAACATGTAAGGTAAAGAGTGCGAGGTTGATGCGATGGATACTTGCCATTGGGGAATATTCTTTCACCATTAAATACTGCAAAGGCAAAGACAATGAAGTAGCTGATACCTTAAGCCGTTATATAGAAGAAAAAGAAGAAACACATGAAGCTAAACCACAAGATGTCAGGGTACTTAGCAACATAACATACAAACCCGAGAGAGAAGTACAAGAATTACTACGTAATCTCGCTAGAGAGCAAGATAAAGATCAGCGATTACAGAATATAAAAAATAATCCGTTACCTATAAATTATTGTGTGAAAGATGGAATTTTATTTAAGCTTATTAATTATGATTGGAAAGTTGTGCTATCTCATGACATGTTACAGCAATTAATTATGCCATGTCATCGTAGTCTAGCTCATGCATCTCCATTGAAGTGCTATTTAACTATGAAAGAAGCCTTCACCTGTAATAATATGTTCAGAAAAATTAAAATACTTGTTAGGAAATGCCATGATTGTCAAACAGCCAAACATCCGAATTTAAACACTTGCGTTGAAATGGGGAGTATCAGAACTAAGAAGAAGGGGGATATAGTTGCACTTGATTTCCTTGGACCACTCCCGCGATCAAGTCGTGGGTACCGCCATATAATTGTGACGGTAGATGTGTTTACCAAGCTAGTAAAGTTATATGCTGTACGAAGACCCACCATGAAATCTGTTCTGAACGTCATCACCCAGAAGTATATACCAAAGTATGGAAAAATGGATAAAGTGTTGACAGATCAAGGTAAGCAGTTTGGTAATAAATTATGGAAGGACGCATTGACAAGACAAGGTATAAAACCTGTACTTACATCCATAAGGCATCCACAAACTAATCTTGCTGAAAGAATAAATAGAGAGTTAGGCAAGTACATGAGGTTATATTGCTACAATCAACAGAGTAAATGGCCTGACTATCTACAATTTTTCGAAGATGCAATGAATCACAATTATAGTGAAGCTACAGGATACACACCGTTAGAATTAAGTGAGAATAAAATACCTAAAAGATTCTGGCACAACATGATTAATAAACCGGAAAATTATAATGTAGATTTGCCAATTCAAATAAAAATACACAGAGCTGAACGACAGCTATATCATCAAGCAGGTAAAAGGAGAGACCGGTATAATAGAATTCACCGATTGACAAGATTCCAGATTGGTGATAAGGTATTGATAAAGACAAATCCTGTGGGAAGTAGTATATTAAACACTTCCAAGAAATTCTTCAGATTATTCTGTGGCCCATATGAACTAAGGAGTCGTCTAGGACCACACACCTACATGGTATATGACCCAGTGAAGCAAAAGGACGTCGGAAAGTACCATGCGTCATCTCTGCGTCATTATATCCAATAATACCCATATGTGATTGTTACTTTAAGATAAGATTTTATATTCTTTCTAATAAACATGTAATATAACTGACTGTGTATGTACTAAACATAGATAAAAAAAAAAAAAAAAAAAAAAAAAAAAAATATGTTGTTCTGTAAAGCACAAACAATTTTTTTTTAAAGCAAGTGGGGGAGTGTTATAACAAAACATTGTTATCAATGTTTATCGTTCTAACTGGAGTACGCATAATAAGCGTTATCTGCTACAATTGTACATTTAGAAGGGTACAGATAAGATTTTATATAGCGAGCCAAAACGAGCATCTCTCTCATTTTTCATAAAGTATTCATTGAGTCGTACACACGGAACGATACGCTGCAGAAGACGCTTCAATGAGACCGGCAGACACCTGAGTTACTACAACTACGTACTACGGACATCAGACTATACCCGAGGCCAGAGACGCTGTGTCCATGACGATAAAGGAACGACGCCTAGCCTAGCTGTTCATACACCGCTAAGCGACGCTGACGGAGGTTTCGAGAGGAATAGCTGTACTCAACGCCGACGCCTGAGACCCGTGTACATCTGTGTAACATGAAATCATCAAAACAGGTGACCTGATATGGTTCAGGGTTCATAATAATGTTGTAAAACACAACAAGTAAATGAAAAGCCGCTATAAGCGAAATTGAACAGTTTTAAATAATTGATAAACATTTTTTTATATAGGCGGTATGACTAAAGCCTAAAGACACTTTTAAATGTTGTACAGTATATCATACAGAGACATTTATTCAAAAAGACAGAACATTTAGATAATGTGTGATTATTATAATAATATGTTAATAAGAGTGCAGAAAGACTCTAAGCAAATGTTTTCATGAGATTTTGCACTGTATAAAGAATTATATTTGATAAATTAAATGTGATAAATTAAGGGAGAGTGCAGAGAAGCTCTAAGAGTGTTATCAAGATATTAGATGTCACAAATTTTATTGTTTCATATTAATTATTGTTGATAGCCAAGCAGGCTGAAGAGTAGAATAATTAAAAGGGAGTTACCCTTAATAAAAGTGTTTATATTAATAATAATTACCATAGAGATAACGATAAATATAACCCTTGTTATATTCATTTAAAAAGTTCGTATTTTATTTTCTCATGTATAAAGAACAGGGTTACGGATTTCATAGAATGAAATCAATTCAGTATTTCCATTTTATTAAATAATTAAATTCAATATAACAAAAATGATTTTTATAAATGAATTATAATTACAGGCAGACAGTGTGAAACTGCCCATATATGTGTGTATATTTCCATGTTATATGTTTTGTGTATATACTGTGTATTGTATGTCTTATTTTCAGGAACTTATAAATTATGTACTAAGATATATGATTTTAATATGTGATTGTTAGACGTAAGCATTATAACAATATATCACTAGAGAAAATATGTGTAAAGTAATATTCAAGAAAGAATATAAATGGTGGAACCCGCCGTAAATAGTGTTAAATATTTGAAATTCTTTTTATTATTATGATTTGTTTAAAGATAAGTACCTTGAGGGTGACAATTATAATCATTGGAATGATAGACTAAAAAGGTAGTTTTCATTTATTCACAATTTATACAACTCAGCTTCCTAAAATAATTCTTTTGGAAACACATCGTCCCAACTCGTCACCTGATACCTAATAAGCCCAAATCCCACACCTAATAGCCGGCAAAGCAGAAAAGTACCATATACTGCAGGTAAGTGTTGGCATGATATACCCTAACCAGGTCCATGTAAAACTCATAATCCATAATGAAAGAAATCATAAAAAGATGTGTTGCAAAAGAAAATGTCGCTTCCAACGTGGGGCACGATTAAATAAATAAAAAAAAACATAATACGAAAAAATTAAAAATTAGTAAGAAGTTAAATAAATATAAATTCACGTAGAACAAATATTTAGAGTTGATGTGTAATTATTATAAAACGTGCATTTATATGTTGAATGTAGCTGATAAGAACGTACAGTTAGCGTTATCAGTAGAGTAAACAAAGGGGAGCTTAGATAAATATTGTGGTTATCAGAAACTGATACTACAGGCGCCCAAGATAACGGTTGTATGTTGATGAATAAATGACTACCAATATTTAATAATAATCCAAATAATTAATAATATACAAATTAATAATAAATATTTTAAAATCGGTTCACCAAATTAAAATTAAACATGGCACATAAACAAGAGGTCAGTTTAGCTGACATAATGAAGAAGTTAGAAGCCAGCAACGCTGAAAACGTAAAAAGGTTTGAAGAAATAAAAACTAGTGGTGCTGAAACTATGAGAAGATTGGAAGCAAGCACGTCAGAAATTCAGAAACTATACGCGTATAATGCTGAAAGTAAGGTAGAAATTATGGAACGAATGGAGACCTTAGAAGGTAAAGTTAAAGAGTCTCTAAAACAACAAGCGGTGGTGATGAATGAAAATTTCGAAGAGCAGCGAAAAAGACTACAACAAAATTTTAAATCTATGGCCGACATACTGGACCAGAAACTCGAAAAAATTACGCATCGACAAGATACCAAGATACAAGTCATCAGCGAGTTGGTGCAGAGTAATGTCAGGAAGACCATGAAAATTGAAGAAGAAACAAAAAGCCTCGCCGCAGCAGACGACACCATCAAGAAATCTATCCAACACCATGACAACAGGGTAGATCAGCTGGAAGTCAACTTAAAAGGTGAAGTAGACCGACTTACACGAGAAGTGAGAAGACTACCAACACAAGCGTTAGTATACTCGACCGTACCTAGAGAAGAGAGACCCATTAACTATTTTAGAGGATCCAGAGGGGAAAATCCCATTGAATTTCGTATCAAATGTGAGAAAGAAATGGATAGTATTGGATCTATTCTCAGTGACAAAGATAAAATAGACTTTGTAAGCCGTTACTTAAAAGATGCAGCAGCCAGTTGGTTCACGATGGTGAATGACGATTTAAAAACGTATGAAGAATTTAAACTAGCATTCGAACGGAGGTGTTGGAATGAATACATACAAATGAGAATACGAAATACACTGGAATTTGGTAAATATAATCCAGGTAAGCTGCTGAAGATGAATACGTCATTATGTTAGTAGAGAGGAGTAAACATTTACGTCCCGCTTTAACACAAAAAGAATTAGTCATTAAGCTTGCTAATCATTTCAGCAGGAACATCCAACTAGCTATACATGTTCAGGGTATAGCTACCATTGAAGATCTATTAATACTTTTAACACAGATGGAGGGTGTAATCCGTGAACGAGACCCACCAAGAGGAGTTCAGCGAGATAACCGGAACCAAAATCAAGATAGAGGTACGTGGTATTCGCAAAGATATCGCCAAGAAGATAAAGGCAGAGAAGATAGACGTACAGACGATGAAAAATATCCGAAAAACAAAAATGTATCATATGATAGACGCCATGAAGATGGACGAACATATGAGAAGCAGGAGCAAAATAATGAAAGAGGTAATTACAAAGGAGGTTACCGAGGGCCGAATTCGTCGAAACGATTTTTGAAACCATGGACATCCGATAGGAATGCAAATACGCAGGCGATTACCGTTGAGAAAAAACAGAAAGAGACACCGAGAAACACTGATGAACGTAATAAACCGTCCACATCGAAGACTGAAAATCAATGACTACATTCTGGAGTCTGTATAGGAGGTATATTCCCACCTGATCTTAGGGAAGAATTATTTATGACCGATAAAATTAATCCAATAAATAATACTGTATGTCCACAAATAAAACTGTATGTTAATAATGTACCTGTTAACGCATTAGTTGATACAGGGAGTGAGGTCACAATTATCAATAGTGCATGGGTAAAAATTCATAATGCTCATTTTAAAAATGTACCGAAGTTGCCTACACGGGAGATACAAATAACTACAGCAAATAAATCGATGGAAAAAGTAAACCATCAGATGTATGTTAGTATTACCTGTCAAGGATTAGAGATAGAATTACCTGTACTGATAGTTGATAAGCTAATATATGACTGCATTCTGGGAGTGGATGCGCTAGACCGACTAAATGCTGTTATCAATATGAAAGATGGACAAATGACATGTACAGTTAATAATATATGTAAAACTATAGATTTAAGAGCACCTGTTAAAGAACAGAATCCTCCACAACCGGAAATACTTAAAATTAGTAGACCCAAGATCACATTAGCCGAAGAACGGACACATCCAGAAGAAGTAGAAGATCAGCCAGGAGAACAACACATAAATGATCTGTTAGAAGAATATGAGGACATCTTTAGCGAAGTACCAACTCAAACTCACGTCTACCAGCATCGAATTAAGGTAACTGACCCGTCCAAGTTCGTCAGACGCACATATACGATTCCAATGAAATACGAGGAGCAGGTAGATCAAGAAATTCAGCGTATGTTAGATAACAATGTCATCCGCAGATCACATAGCAATTACCTGAATCCACTTGTAGTAATCAAGAAAAAAGATGATGCGATTAGACTGTGTATGGATATGCGTAACCTTAACAACGTTGTTGAAAAGATGTACGACTGCGCTCCAAATGCTGAAGAGTTATTTGCTAAAGTGAAGGAGCTAGATATTTAACAAAATTAGACCTTACTTCTAGTTTCTGGCAGATACCAATACGAGAGAGTGACCGCAAGTTTATGGCGTTCCTCTACAAAAACAAGACCTATGAATACAACGTAGTACCGTTTGGATTAAGCACTAGCTTGTCTGCTATTGTACGATGTCTAGAAAATGCACTTGGAGAGGAGGTGTCACCTTACACAATGGTATTTGTAGATGACATACTCGTCGTGTCGAAAACTATTCAGGAACATGTAAATCAATTACGAGTTATTTTTGAGAAATTTAGAGTAGCCAAAATTTCCCTCAATTATAAAAAATGTGAATTCCTAAAAACCAATATCAAGTTCCTTGGTCATATTATATCCGAACGAGGTATCAAACCTGATCCTATCAAGATCCAAAGTATCCTAAATTTCCCTATTCCTAAAAATGTAAAAGGAGTAAGAGCTTTCCTAGGATTGACTGGTTATTATCGACGCTTCTCATCTGACTATGCAGCAACAGTAAAACCTCTGCTGGAGTTAACACAAAAGAAGAGAAAATGGAGATGGGAGCAGCATCACACTGAAGCAGTGGATCGAGTCAAAACATTGTTTAAACAAAATTTAATGCTACACCATCCGAAGAAAGACGGCGATTATGTGCTATATGCAGACGCAAGTCAATATGCAATGGGAAGTGTATTGTATCAAAAAGACTCAAAAGGAGACTTAAGGGTCATCGCCTATGCCAGTCGTGTATTCCGAGGAGCGGAGATAGAGTACTGCACTACAGAAAAGGAAGTACTAGCTATTGTGTATGCATTATCCCAGTTCCGATTCTATCTATGCGGAACTCATTTTGAAATTCATACAGATCATCAGGCTTTATCTTTCCTATTAACATGTAAGGTAAAGAGTGCGAGGTTGATGCGATGGATACTTGCCATTGGGGAATATTCTTTCACCATTAAATACTGCAAAGGCAAAGACAATGAAGTAGCTGATACCTTAAGCCGTTATATAGAAGAAAAAGAAGAAACACATGAAGCTAAACCACAAGATGTCAGGGTACTTAGCAACATAACATACAAACCCGAGAGAGAAGTACAAGAATTACTACGTAATCTCGCTAGAGAGCAAGATAAAGATCAGCGATTACAGAATATAAAAAATAATCCGTTACCTATAAATTATTGTGTGAAAGATGGAATTTTATTTAAGCTTATTAATTATGATTGGAAAGTTGTGCTATCTCATGACATGTTACAGCAATTAATTATGCCATGTCATCGTAGTCTAGCTCATGCATCTCCATTGAAGTGCTATTTAACTATGAAAGAAGCCTTCACCTGTAATAATATGTTCAGAAAAATTAAAATACTTGTTAGGAAATGCCATGATTGTCAAACAGCCAAACATCCGAATTTAAACACTTGCGTTGAAATGGGGAGTATCAGAACTAAGAAGAAGGGGGATATAGTTGCACTTGATTTCCTTGGACCACTCCCGCGATCAAGTCGTGGGTACCGCCATATAATTGTGACGGTAGATGTGTTTACCAAGCTAGTAAAGTTATATGCTGTACGAAGACCCACCATGAAATCTGTTCTGAACGTCATCACCCAGAAGTATATACCAAAGTATGGAAAAATGGATAAAGTGTTGACAGATCAAGGTAAGCAGTTTGGTAATAAATTATGGAAGGACGCATTGACAAGACAAGGTATAAAACCTGTACTTACATCCATAAGGCATCCACAAACTAATCTTGCTGAAAGAATAAATAGAGAGTTAGGCAAGTACATGAGGTTATATTGCTACAATCAACAGAGTAAATGGCCTGACTATCTAAAATTTTTCGAAGATGCAATGAATCACAATTATAGTGAAGCTACAGGATACACACCGTTAGAATTAAGTGAGAATAAAATACCTAAAAGATTCTGGCACAACATGATTAAACCGGAAAATTATAATGTAGATTTGCCAATTCAAATAAAAATAAACAGAGCTGAACGACAGCTATATCATCAAGCAGGTAAAAGGAGAGACCGGTATAATAGAATTCACCGATTGACAAGATTCCAGATTGGTGATAAGGTATTGATAAAGACAAATCCTGTGGGAAGTAGTATATTAAACACTTCCAAGAAATTCTTCAGATTATTCTGTGGCCCATATGAACTAAGGAGTCGTCTAGGACCACACACCTACATGGTATATGACCCAGTGAAGCAAAAGGACGTCGGAAAGTACCATGCGTCATCTCTGCGTCATTATATCCAATAATACCCATATGTGATTGTTACTTTAAGATAAGATTTTATATTCTTTCTAATAAACATGTAATATAACTGACTGTGTATGTACTAAACATAGATAAAAAAAAAAAAAAAAAAAAAAAAAAAAAATATGTTGTTCTGTAAAGCACAAACAATTTTTTTTTAAAGCAAGTGGGGGAGTGTTATAACAAAACATTGTTATCAATGTTTATCGTTCTAACTGGAGTACGCATAATAAGCGTTATCTGCTACAATTGTACATTTAGAAGGGTACAGATAAGATTTTATATAGCGAGCCAAAACGAGCATCTCTCTCATTTTTCATAAAGTATTCATTGAGTCGTACACACGGAACGATACGCTGCAGAAGACGCTTCAATGAGACCGGCAGACACCTGAGTTACTACAACTACGTACTACGGACATCAGACTATACCCGAGGCCAGAGACGCTGTGTCCATGACGATAAAGGAACGACGCCTAGCCTAGCTGTTCATACACCGCTAAGCGACGCTGACGGAGGTTTCGAGAGGAATAGCTGTACTCAACGCCGACGCCTGAGACCCGTGTACATCTGTGTAACATGAAATCATCAAAACAGGTGACCTGATATGGTTCAGGGTTCATAATAATGTTGTAAAACACAACAAGTAAATGAAAAGCCGCTATAAGCGAAATTGAACAGTTTTAAATAATTGATAAACATTTTTTTATATAGGCGGTATGACTAAAGCCTAAAGACACTTTTAAATGTTGTACAGTATATCATACAGAGACATTTATTCAAAAAGACAGAACATTTAGATAATGTGTGATTATTATAATAATATGTTAATAAGAGTGCAGAAAGACTCTAAGCAAATGTTTTCATGAGATTTTGCACTGTATAAAGAATTATATTTGATAAATTAAATGTGATAAATTAAGGGAGAGTGCAGAGAAGCTCTAAGAGTGTTATCAAGATATTAGATGTCACAAATTTTATTGTTTCATATTAATTATTGTTGATAGCCAAGCAGGCTGAAGAGTAGAATAATTAAAAGGGAGTTACCCTTAATAAAAGTGTTTATATTAATAATAATTACCATAGAGATAACGATAAATATAACCCTTGTTATATTCATTTAAAAAGTTCGTATTTTATTTTCTCATGTATAAAGAACAGGGTTACGGATTTCATAGAATGAAATCAATTCAGTATTTCCATTTTATTAAATAATTAAATTCAATATAACAAAAATGATTTTTATAAATGAATTATAATTACAGGCAGACAGTGTGAAACTGCCCATATATGTGTGTATATTTCCATGTTATATGTTTTGTGTATATACTGTGTATTGTATGTCTTATTTTCAGGAACTTATAAATTATGTACTAAGATATATGATTTTAATATGTGATTGTTAGACGTAAGCATTATAACAATATATCACTAGAGAAAATATGTGTAAAGTAATATTCAAGAAAGAATATAAATGGTGGAACCCGCCGTAAATAGTGTTAAATATTTGAAATTCTTTTTATTATTATGATTTGTTTAAAGATAAGTACCTTGAGGGTGACAATTATAATCATTGGAATGATAGACTAAAAAGGTAGTTTTCATTTATTCACAATTTATACAACTCAGCTTCCTAAAATAATTCTTTTGGAAACACATCGTCCCAACTCGTCACCTGATACCTAATAAGCCCAAATCCCACACCTAATAGCCGGCAAAGCAGAAAAGTACCATATACTGCAGGTAAGTGTTGGCATGATATACCCTAACCAGGTCCATGTAAAACTCATAATCCATAATGAAAGAAATCATAAAAAGATGTGTTGCAAAAGAAAATGTCGCTTCCAACGTGGGGCACGATTAAATAAATAAAAAAAAACATAATACGAAAAAATTAAAAATTAGTAAGAAGTTAAATAAATATAAATTCACGTAGAACAAATATTTAGAGTTGATGTGTAATTATTATAAAACGTGCATTTATATGTTGAATGTAGCTGATAAGAACGTACAGTTAGCGTTATCAGTAGAGTAAACAAAGGGGAGCTTAGATAAATATTGTGGTTATCAGAAACTGATACTACAGGCGCCCAAGATAACGGTTGTATGTTGATGAATAAATGACTACCAATATTTAATAATAATCCAAATAATTAATAATATACAAATTAATAATAAATATTTTAAAATCGGTTCACCAAATTAAAATTAAACATGGCACATAAACAAGAGGTCAGTTTAGCTGACATAATGAAGAAGTTAGAAGCCAGCAA
Organism: Magicicada septendecula; assembly: GCA_034769895.1. Lineage (NCBI taxonomy): Eukaryota > Metazoa > Arthropoda > Insecta > Hemiptera > Cicadidae > Magicicada > Magicicada septendecula. The sequence goes on along the minus strand of CM068370.1, from coordinate 339,760,175 downwards.
CGCTGAAAACGTAAAAAGGTTTGAAGAAATAAAAACTAGTGGTGCTGAAACTATGAGAAGATTGGAAGCAAGCACGTCAGAAATTCAGAAACTATACGCGTATAATGCTGAAAGTAAGGTAGAAATTATGGAACGAATGGAGACCTTAGAAGGTAAAGTTAAAGAGTCTCTAAAACAACAAGCGGTGGTGATGAATGAAAATTTCGAAGAGCAGCGAAAAAGACTACAACAAAATTTTAAATCTATGGCCGACATACTGGACCAGAAACTCGAAAAAATTACGCATCGACAAGATACCAAGATACAAGTCATCAGCGAGTTGGTGCAGAGTAATGTCAGGAAGACCATGAAAATTGAAGAAGAAACAAAAAGCCTCGCCGCAGCAGACGACACCATCAAGAAATCTATCCAACACCATGACAACAGGGTAGATCAGCTGGAAGTCAACTTAAAAGGTGAAGTAGACCGACTTACACGAGAAGTGAGAAGACTACCAACACAAGCGTTAGTATACTCGACCGTACCTAGAGAAGAGAGACCCATTAACTATTTTAGAGGATCCAGAGGGGAAAATCCCATTGAATTTCGTATCAAATGTGAGAAAGAAATGGATAGTATTGGATCTATTCTCAGTGACAAAGATAAAATAGACTTTGTAAGCCGTTACTTAAAAGATGCAGCAGCCAGTTGGTTCACGATGGTGAATGACGATTTAAAAACGTATGAAGAATTTAAACTAGCATTCGAACGGAGGTATTGGAATGATTACATACAAATGAGAATACGAAATACACTGGAATTTGGTAAATATAATCCAGGTAAGCTGTCTGAAGATGAATACGTCATTATGTTAGTAGAGAGGAGTAAACATTTACGTCCCGCTTTAACACAAAAAGAATTAGTCATTAAGCTTGCTAATCATTTCAGCAGGAACATCCAAATAGCTATACATGTTCAGGGTATAGCTACCATTGAAGATCTATTAATACTTTTAACACAGATGGAGGGTGTAATCCGTGAACGAGACCCACCAAGAGGAGTTCAGCGAGATAACCGGAACCAAAATCAAGATAGAGGTACGTGGTATTCGCAAAGATATCGCCAAGAAGATAAAGGCAGAGAAGATAGACGTACAGACGATGAAAAATATCCGAAAAACAAAAATGTATCATATGATAGACGCCATGAAGATGGACGAACATATGAGAAGCAGGAGCAAAATAATGAAAGAGGTAATTACAAAGGAGGTTACCGAGGGCCGAATTCGTCGAAACGATTTTTGAAACCATGGACATCCGATAGGAATGCAAATACGCAGGCGATTACCGTTGAGAAAAAACAGAAAGAGACACCGAGAAACACTGATGAACGTAATAAACCGTCCACATCGAAGACTGAAAATCAATGACTACATTCTGGAGTCTGTATAGGAGGTATATTCCCACCTGATCTTAGGGAAGAATTATTTATGACCGATAAAATTAATCCAATAAATAATACTGTATGTCCACAAATAAAACTGTATGTTAATAATGTACCTGTTAACGCATTAGTTGATACAGGGAGTGAGGTCACAATTATCAATAGTGCATGGGTAAAAATTCATAATGCTCATTTTAAAAATGTACCGAAGTTGCCTACATGGGAGATACAAATAACTACAGCAAATAAATCGATGGAAAAAGTAAACCATCAGATGTATGTTAGTATTACCTGTCAAGGATTAGAGATAGAATTACCTGTACTGATAGTTGATAAGCTAATATATGACTGCATTCTGGGAGTGGATGCGCTAGACCGACTAAATGCTGTTATCAATATGAAAGATGGACAAATGACATGTACAGTTAATAATATATGTAAAACTATAGATTTAAGAGCACCTGTTAAAGAACAGAATCCTCCACAACCGGAAATACTTAAAATTAGTAGACCCAAGATCACATTAGCCGAAGAACGGATACATCCAGAAGAAGTAGAAGATCAGCCAGGAGAACAACACATAAATGATCTGTTAGAAGAATATGAGGACATCTTTAGCGAAGTACCAACTCAAACTCACGTCTACCAGCATCGAATTAAGGTAACTGACCCGTCCAAGTTCGTCAGACGCACATATACGATTCCAATGAAATACGAGGAGCAGGTAGATCAAGAAATTCAGCGTATGTTAGATAACAATGTCATCCGCAGATCACATAGCAATTACCTGAATCCACTTGTAGTAATCAAGAAAAAAGATGATGCGATTAGACTGTGTATGGATATGCGTAACCTTAACAACGTTGTTGAAAAGATGTACGACTGCGCTCCAAATGCTGAAGAGTTATTTGCTAAATGTGAAGGAGCTAGATATTTAACAAAATTAGACCTTACTTCTAGTTTCTGGCAGATACCAATACGAGAGAGTGACCGCAAGTATACGGCGTTCCTCTACAAAAACAAGACCTATGAATACAACGTAGTACCGTTTGGATTAAGCACTAGCTTGTCTGCTATTGTACGATGTCTAGAAAATGCACTTGGAGAGGAGGTGTCACCTTACACAATGGTATTTGTAGATGACATACTCGTCGTGTCGAAAACTATTCAGGAACATGTAAATCAATTACGAGTTATTTTTGAGAAATTTAGAGTAGCCAAAATTTCCCTCAATTATAAAAAATGTGAATTCCTAAAAACCAATATCAAGTTCCTTGGTCATATTATATCCGAACGAGGTATCAAACCTGATCCTATCAAGATCCAAAGTATCCTAAATGTCCCTATTCCTAAAAATGTAAAAGGAGTAAGAGCTTTCCTAGGATTGACTGGTTATTATCGACGCTTCTCATCTGACTATGCAGCAACAGTAAAACCTCTGCTGGAGTTAACACAAAAGAAGAGAAAATGGAGATGGGAGCAGCATCACACTGAAGCAGTGGATCGAGTCAAAACATTGTTTAAACAAAATTTAATGCTACACCATCCGAAGAAAGACGGCGATTATGTGCTATATGCAGACGCAAGTCAATATGCAATGGGAAGTGTATTGTATCAAAAAGACTCAAAAGGAGACTTAAGGGTCATCGCCTATGCCAGTCGTGTATTCCGAGGAGCGGAGATAGAGTACTGCACTACAGAAAAGGAAGTACTAGCTATTGTGTATGCATTATCCCAGTTCCGATTCTATCTATGCGGAACTCATTTTGAAATTCATACAGATCATCAGGCTTTATCTTTCCTATTAACATGTAAGGTAAAGAGTGCGAGGTTGATGCGATGGATACTTGCCATTGGGGAATATTCTTTCACCATTAAATACTGCAAAGGCAAAGACAATGAAGTAGCTGATACCTTAAGCCGTTATATAGAAGAAAAAGAAGAAACACATGAAGCTAAACCACAAGATGTCAGGGTACTTAGCAACATAACATACAAACCCGAGAGAGAAGTACAAGAATTACTACGTAATCTCGCTAGAGAGCAAGATAAAGATCAGCGATTACAGAATATAAAAAATAATCCGTTACCTATAAATTATTGTGTGAAAGATGGAATTTTATTTAAGCTTATTAATTATGATTGGAAAGTTGTGCTATCTCATGACATGTTACAGCAATTAATTATGCCATGTCATCGTAGTCTAGCTCATGCATCTCCATTGAAGTGCTATTTAACTATGAAAGAAGCCTTCACCTGTAATAATATGTTCAGAAAAATTAAAATACTTGTTAGGAAATGCCATGATTGTCAAACAGCCAAACATCCGAATTTAAACACTTGCATTGAAATGGGGAGTATCAGAACTAAGAAGAAGGGGGATATAGTTGCACTTGATTTCCTTGGACCACTCCCGCGATCAAGTCGTGGGTACCGCCATATAATTGTGACGGTAGATGTGTTTACCAAGCTAGTAAAGTTATATGCTGTACGAAGACCCACCATGAAATCTGTTCTGAACGTCATCACCCAGAAGTATATACCAAAGTATGGAAAAATGGATAAAGTGTTGACAGATCAAGGTAAGCAGTTTGGTAATAAATTATGGAAGGACGCATTGACAAGACAAGGTATAAAACCTGTACTTACATCCATAAGGCATCCACAAACTAATCTTGCTGAAAGAATAAATAGAGAGTTAGGCAAGTACATGAGGTTATATTGCTACAATCAACAGAGTAAATGGCCTGACTATCTAAAATTTTTCGAAGATGCAATGAATCACAATTATAGTGAAGCTACAGGATACACACCGTTAGAATTAAGTGAGAATAAAATACCTAAAAGATTCTGGCACAACATGATTAATAAACCGGAAAATTATAATGTAGATTTGCCAATTCAAATAAAAATAAACAGAGCTGAACGACAGCTATATCATCAAGCAGGTAAAAGGAGAGACCGGTATAATAGAATTCACCGATTGACAAGATTCCAGATTGGTGATAAGGTATTGATAAAGACAAATCCTGTGGGAAGTAGTATATTAAACACTTCCAAGAAATTCTTCAGATTATTCTGTGGCCCATATGAACTAAGGAGTCGTCTAGGACCACACACCTACATGGTATATGACCCAGTGAAGCAAAAGGACGTCGGAAAGTACCATGCGTCATCTCTGCGTCATTATATCCAATAATACCCATATGTGATTGTTACTTTAAGATAAGATTTTATATTCTTTCTAATAAACATGTAATATAACTGACTGTGTATGTACTAAACATAGATAAAAAAAAAAAAAAAAAAAAAAAAAAAAAAAATATGTTGTTCTGTAAAGCACAAACAATTTTTTTTTAAAGCAAGTGGGGGAGTGTTATAACAAAACATTGTTATCAATGTTTATCGTTCTAACTGGAGTACGCATAATAAGCGTTATCTGCTACAATTGTACATTTAGAAGGGTACAGATAAGATTTTATATAGCGAGCCAAAACGAGCATCTCTCTCATTTTTCATAAAGTATTCATTGAGTCGTACACACGGAACGATACGCTGCAGAAGACGCTTCAATGAGACCGGCAGACACCTGAGTTACTACAACTACGTACTACGGACATCAGACTATACCCGAGGCCAGAGACGCTGTGTCCATGACGATAAAGGAACGACGCCTAGCCTAGCTGTTCATACACCGCTAAGCGACGCTGACGGAGGTTTCGAGAGGAATAGCTGTACTCAACGCCGACGCCTGAGACCCGTGTACATCTGTGTAACATGAAATCATCAAAACAGGTGACCTGATATGGTTCAGGGTTCATAATAATGTTGTAAAACACAACAAGTAAATGAAAAGCCGCTATAAGCGAAATTGAACAGTTTTAAATAATTGATAAACATTTTTTTATATAGGCGGTATGACTAAAGCCTAAAGACACTTTTAAATGTTGTACAGTATATCATACAGAGACATTTATTCAAAAAGACAGAACATTTAGATAATGTGTGATTATTATAATAATATGTTAATAAGAGTGCAGAAAGACTCTAAGCAAATGTTTTCATGAGATTTTGCACTGTATAAAGAATTATATTTGATAAATTAAATGTGATAAATTAAGGGAGAGTGCAGAGAAGCTCTAAGAGTGTTATCAAGATATTAGATGTCACAAATTTTATTGTTTCATATTAATTATTGTTGATAGCCAAGCAGGCTGAAGAGTAGAATAATTAAAAGGGAGTTACCCTTAATAAAAGTGTTTATATTAATAATAATTACCATAGAGATAACGATAAATATAACCCTTGTTATATTCATTTAAAAAGTTCGTATTTTATTTTCTCATGTATAAAGAACAGGGTTACGGATTTCATAGAATGAAATCAATTCAGTATTTCCATTTTATTAAATAATTAAATTCAATATAACAAAAATGATTTTTATAAATGAATTACAATTACAGGCAGACAGTGTGAAACTGCCCATATATGTGTGTATATTTCCATGTTATATGTTTTGTGTATATACTGTGTATTGTATGTCTTATTTTCAGGAACTTATAAATTATGTACTAAGATATATGATTTTAATATGTGATTGTTAGACGTAAGCATTATAACAATATATCACTAGAGAAAATATGTGTAAAGTAATATTCAAGAAAGAATATAAATGGTGGAACCCGCCGTAAATAGTGTTAAATATTTGAAATTCTTTTTATTATTATGATTTGTTTAAAGATAAGTACCTTGAGGGTGACAATTATAATCATTGGAATGATAGACTAAAAAGGTAGTTTTCATTTATTCACAATTTATACAACTCAGCTTCCTAAAATAATTCTTTTGGAAACACATCGTCCCAACTCGTCACCTGATACCTAATAAGCCCAAATCCCACACCTAATAGCCGGCAAAGCAGAAAAGTACCATATACTGCAGGTAAGTGTTGGCATGATATACCCTAACCAGGTCCATGTAAAACTCATAATCCATAATGAAAGAAATCATAAAAAGATGTGTTGCAAAAGAAAATGTCGCTTCCAACGTGGGGCACGATTAAATAAATAAAAAAAAACATAATACGAAAAAATTAAAAATTAGTAAGAAGTTAAATAAATATAAATTCACGTAGAACAAATATTTAGAGTTGATGTGTAATTATTATAAAACGTGCATTTATATGTTGAATGTAGCTGATAAGAACGTACAGTTAGCGTTATCAGTAGAGTAAACAAAGGGGAACTTAGATAAATATTGTGGTTATCAGAAACTGATACTACAGGCGCCCAAGATAACGGTTGTATGTTGATGAATAAATGACTACCAATATTTAATAATAATCCAAATAATTAATAATATACAAATTAATAATAAATATTTTAAAATCGGTTCACCAAATTAAAATTAAACATGGCACATAAACAAGAGGTCAGTTTAGCTGACATAATGAAGAAGTTAGAAGCCAGCAACGCTGAAAACGTAAAAAGGTTTGAAGAAATAAAAACTAGTGGTGCTGAAACTATGAGAAGATTGGAAGCAAGCACGTCAGAAATTCAGAAACTATACGCGTATAATGCTGAAAGTAAGGTAGAAATTATGGAACGAATGGAGACCTTAGAAGGTAAAGTTAAAGAGTCTCTAAAACAACAAGCGGTGGTGATGAATGAAAATTTCGAAGAGCAGCGAAAAAGACTACAACAAAATTTTAAATCTATGGCCGACATACTGGACCAGAAACTCGAAAAAATTACGCATCGACAAGATACCAAGATACAAGTCATCAGCGAGTTGGTGCAGAGTAATGTCAGGAAGACCATGAAAATTGAAGAAGAAACAAAAAGCCTCGCCGCAGCAGACGACACCATCAAGAAATCTATCCAACACCATGACAACAGGGTAGATCAGCTGGAAGTCAACTTAAAAGGTGAAGTAGACCGACTTACACGAGAAGTGAGAAGACTACCAACACAAGCGTTAGTATACTCGACCGTACCTAGAGAAGAGAGACCCATTAACTATTTTAGAGGATCCAGAGGGGAAAATCCCATTGAATTTCGTATCAAATGTGAGAAAGAAATGGATAGTATTGGATCTATTCTCAGTGACAAAGATAAAATAGACTTTGTAAGCCGTTACTTAAAAGATGCAGCAGCCAGTTGGTTCACGATGGTGAATGACGATTTAAAAACGTATGAAGAATTTAAACTAGCATTCGAACGGAGGTATTGGAATGATTACATACAAATGAGAATACGAAATACACTGGAATTTGGTAAATATAATCCAGGTAAGCTGTCTGAAGATGAATACGTCATTATGTTAGTAGAGAGGAGTAAACATTTACGTCCCGCTTTAACACAAAAAGAATTAGTCATTAAGCTTGCTAATCATTTCAGCAGGAACATCCAAATAGCTATACATGTTCAGGGTATAGCTACCATTGAAGATCTATTAATACTTTTAACACAGATGGAGGGTGTAATCCGTGAACGAGACCCACCAAGAGGAGTTCAGCGAGATAACCGGAACCAAAATCAAGATAGAGGTACGTGGTATTCGCAAAGATATCGCCAAGAAGATAAAGGCAGAGAAGATAGACGTACAGACGATGAAAAATATCCGAAAAACAAAAATGTATCATATGATAGACGCCATGAAGATGGACGAACATATGAGAAGCAGGAGCAAAATAATGAAAGAGGTAATTACAAAGGAGGTTACCGAGGGCCGAATTCGTCGAAACGATTTTTGAAACCATGGACATCCGATAGGAATGCAAATACGCAGGCGATTACCGTTGAGAAAAAACAGAAAGAGACACCGAGAAACACTGATGAACGTAATAAACCGTCCACATCGAAGACTGAAAATCAATGACTACATTCTGGAGTCTGTATAGGAGGTATATTCCCACCTGATCTTAGGGAAGAATTATTTATGACCGATAAAATTAATCCAATAAATAATACTGTATGTCCACAAATAAAACTGTATGTTAATAATGTACCTGTTAACGCATTAGTTGATACAGGGAGTGAGGTCACAATTATCAATAGTGCATGGGTAAAAATTCATAATGCTCATTTTAAAAATGTACCGAAGTTGCCTACATGGGAGATACAAATAACTACAGCAAATAAATCGATGGAAAAAGTAAACCATCAGATGTATGTTAGTATTACCTGTCAAGGATTAGAGATAGAATTACCTGTACTGATAGTTGATAAGCTAATATATGACTGCATTCTGGGAGTGGATGCGCTAGACCGACTAAATGCTGTTATCAATATGAAAGATGGACAAATGACATGTACAGTTAATAATATATGTAAAACTATAGATTTAAGAGCACCTGTTAAAGAACAGAATCCTCCACAACCGGAAATACTTAAAATTAGTAGACCCAAGATCACATTAGCCGAAGAACGGATACATCCAGAAGAAGTAGAAGATCAGCCAGGAGAACAACACATAAATGATCTGTTAGAAGAATATGAGGACATCTTTAGCGAAGTACCAACTCAAACTCACGTCTACCAGCATCGAATTAAGGTAACTGACCCGTCCAAGTTCGTCAGACGCACATATACGATTCCAATGAAATACGAGGAGCAGGTAGATCAAGAAATTCAGCGTATGTTAGATAACAATGTCATCCGCAGATCACATAGCAATTACCTGAATCCACTTGTAGTAATCAAGAAAAAAGATGATGCGATTAGACTGTGTATGGATATGCGTAACCTTAACAACGTTGTTGAAAAGATGTACGACTGCGCTCCAAATGCTGAAGAGTTATTTGCTAAATGTGAAGGAGCTAGATATTTAACAAAATTAGACCTTACTTCTAGTTTCTGGCAGATACCAATACGAGAGAGTGACCGCAAGTATACGGCGTTCCTCTACAAAAACAAGACCTATGAATACAACGTAGTACCGTTTGGATTAAGCACTAGCTTGTCTGCTATTGTACGATGTCTAGAAAATGCACTTGGAGAGGAGGTGTCACCTTACACAATGGTATTTGTAGATGACATACTCGTCGTGTCGAAAACTATTCAGGAACATGTAAATCAATTACGAGTTATTTTTGAGAAATTTAGAGTAGCCAAAATTTCCCTCAATTATAAAAAATGTGAATTCCTAAAAACCAATATCAAGTTCCTTGGTCATATTATATCCGAACGAGGTATCAAACCTGATCCTATCAAGATCCAAAGTATCCTAAATTTCCCTATTCCTAAAAATGTAAAAGGAGTAAGAGCTTTCCTAGGATTGACTGGTTATTATCGACGCTTCTCATCTGACTATGCAGCAACAGTAAAACCTCTGCTGGAGTTAACACAAAAGAAGAGAAAATGGAGATGGGAGCAGCATCACACTGAAGCAGTGGATCGAGTCAAAACATTGTTTAAACAAAATTTAATGCTACACCATCCGAAGAAAGACGGCGATTATGTGCTATATGCAGACGCAAGTCAATATGCAATGGGAAGTGTATTGTATCAAAAAGACTCAAAAGGAGACTTAAGGGTCATCGCCTATGCCAGTCGTGTATTCCGAGGAGCGGAGATAGAGTACTGCACTACAGAAAAGGAAGTACTAGCTATTGTGTATGCATTATCCCAGTTCCGATTCTATCTATGCGGAACTCATTTTGAAATTCATACAGATCATCAGGCTTTATCTTTCCTATTAACATGTAAGGTAAAGAGTGCGAGGTTGATGCGATGGATACTTGCCATTGGGGAATATTCTTTCACCATTAAATACTGCAAAGGCAAAGACAATGAAGTAGCTGATACCTTAAGCCGTTATATAGAAGAAAAAGAAGAAACACATGAAGCTAAACCACAAGATGTCAGGGTACTTAGCAACATAACATACAAACCCGAGAGAGAAGTACAAGAATTACTATGTAATCTCGCTAGAGAGCAAGATAAAGATCAGCGATTACAGAATATAAAAAATAATCCGTTACCTATAAATTATTGTGTGAAAGATGGAATTTTATTTAAGCTTATTAATTATGATTGGAAAGTTGTGCTATCTCATGACATGTTACAGCAATTAATTATGCCATGTCATCGTAGTCTAGCTCATGCATCTCCATTGAAGTGCTATTTAACTATGAAAGAAGCCTTCACCTGTAATAATATGTTCAGAAAAATTAAAATACTTGTTAGGAAATGCCATGATTGTCAAACAGCCAAACATCCGAATTTAAACACTTGCGTTGAAATGGGGAGTATCAGAACTAAGAAGAAGGGGGATATAGTTGCACTTGATTTCCTTGGACCACTCCCGCGATCAAGTCGTGGGTACCGCCATATAATTGTGACGGTAGATGTGTTTACCAAGCTAGTAAAGTTATATGCTGTACGAAGACCCACCATGAAATCTGTTCTGAACGTCATCACCCAGAAGTATATACCAAAGTATGGAAAAATGGATAAAGTGTTGACAGATCAAGGTAAGCAGTTTGGTAATAAATTATGGAAGGACGCATTGACAAGACAAGGTATAAAACCTGTACTTACATCCATAAGGCATCCACAAACTAATCTTGCTGAAAGAATAAATAGAGAGTTAGGCAAGTACATGAGGTTATATTGCTACAATCAACAGAGTAAATGGCCTGACTATCTACAATTTTTCGAAGATGCAATGAATCACAATTATAGTGAAGCTACAGGATACACACCGTTAGAATTAAGTGAGAATAAAATACCTAAAAGATTCTGGCACAACATGATTAATAAACCGGAAAATTATAATGTAGATTTGCCAATTCAAATAAAAATAAACAGAGCTGAACGACAGCTATATCATCAAGCAGGTAAAAGGAGAGACCGGTATAATAGAATTCACCGATTGACAAGATTCCAGATTGGTGATAAGGTATTGATAAAGACAAATCCTGTGGGAAGTAGTATATTAAACACTTCCAAGAAATTCTTCAGATTATTCTGTGGCCCATATGAACTAAGGAGTCGTCTAGGACCACACACCTACATGGTATATGACCCAGTGAAGCAAAAGGACGTCGGAAAGTACCATGCGTCATCTCTGCGTCATTATATCCAATAATACCCATATGTGATTGTTACTTTAAGATAAGATTTTATATTCTTTCTAATAAACATGTAATATAACTGACTGTGTATGTACTAAACATAGATAAAAAAAAAAAAAAAAAAAAAAAAAAAAAATATGTTGTTCTGTAAAGCACAAACAATTTTTTTTTAAAGCAAGTGGGGGAGTGTTATAACAAAACATTGTTATCAATGTTTATCGTTCTAACTGGAGTACGCATAATAAGCGTTATCTGCTACAATTGTACATTTAGAAGGGTACAGATAAGATTTTATATAGCGAGCCAAAACGAGCATCTCTCTCATTTTTCATAAAGTATTCATTGAGTCGTACACACGGAACGATACGCTGCAGAAGACGCTTCAATGAGACCGGCAGACACCTGAGTTACTACAACTACGTACTACGGACATCAGACTATACCCGAGGCCAGAGACGCTGTGTCCATGACGATAAAGGAACGACGCCTAGCCTAGCTGTTCATACACCGCTAAGCGACGCTGACGGAGGTTTCGAGAGGAATAGCTGTACTCAACGCCGACGCCTGAGACCCGTGTACATCTGTGTAACATGAAATCATCAAAACAGGTGACCTGATATGGTTCAGGGTTCATAATAATGTTGTAAAACACAACAAGTAAATGAAAAGCCGCTATAAGCGAAATTGAACAGTTTTAAATAATTGATAAACATTTTTTTATATAGGCGGTATGACTAAAGCCTAAAGACACTTTTAAATGTTGTACAGTATATCATACAGAGACATTTATTCAAAAAGACAGAACATTTAGATAATGTGTGATTATTATAATAATATGTTAATAAGAGTGCAGAAAGACTCTAAGCAAATGTTTTCATGAGATTTTGCACTGTATAAAGAATTATATTTGATAAATTAAATGTGATAAATTAAGGGAGAGTGCAGAGAAGCTCTAAGAGTGTTATCAAGATATTAGATGTCACAAATTTTATTGTTTCATATTAATTATTGTTGATAGCCAAGCAGGCTGAAGAGTAGAATAATTAAAAGGGAGTTACCCTTAATAAAAGTGTTTATATTAATAATAATTACCATAGAGATAACGATAAATATAACCCTTGTTATATTCATTTAAAAAGTTCGTATTTTATTTTCTCATGTATAAAGAACAGGGTTACGGATTTCATAGAATGAAATCAATTCAGTATTTCCATTTTATTAAATAATTAAATTCAATATAACAAAAATGATTTTTATAAATGAATTATAATTACAGGCAGACAGTGTGAAACTGCCCATATATGTGTGTATATTTCCATGTTATATGTTTTGTGTATATACTGTGTATTGTATGTCTTATTTTCAGGAACTTATAAATTATGTACTAAGATATATGATTTTAATATGTGATTGTTAGACGTAAGCATTATAACAATATATCACTAGAGAAAATATGTGTAAAGTAATATTCAAGAAAGAATATAAATGGTGGAACCCGCCGTAAATAGTGTTAAATATTTGAAATTCTTTTTATTATTATGATTTGTTTAAAGATAAGTACCTTGAGGGTGACAATTATAATCATTGGAATGATAGACTAAAAAGGTAGTTTTCATTTATTCACAATTTATACAACTCAGCTTCCTAAAATAATTCTTTTGGAAACACATCGTCCCAACTCGTCACCTGATACCTAATAAGCCCAAATCCCACACCTAATAGCCGGCAAAGCAGAAAAGTACCATATACTGCAGGTAAGTGTTGGCATGATATACCCTAACCAGGTCCATGTAAAACTCATAATCCATAATGAAAGAAATCATAAAAAGATGTGTTGCAAAAGAAAATGTCGCTTCCAACGTGGGGCACGATTAAATAAATAAAAAAAAACATAATACGAAAAAATTAAAAATTAGTAAGAAGTTAAATAAATATAAATTCACGTAGAACAAATATTTAGAGTTGATGTGTAATTATTATAAAACGTGCATTTATATGTTGAATGTAGCTGATAAGAACGTACAGTTAGCGTTATCAGTAGAGTAAACAAAGGGGAGCTTAGATAAATATTGTGGTTATCAGAAACTGATACTACAGGCGCCCAAGATAACGGTTGTATGTTGATGAATAAATGACTACCAATATTTAATAATAATCCAAATAATTAATAATATACAAATTAATAATAAATATTTTAAAATCGATTCACCAAATTAAAATTAAACATGGCACATAAACAAGAGGTCAGTTTAGCTGACATAATGAAGAAGTTAGAAGCCAGCAACGCTGAAAACGTAAAAAGGTTTGAAGAAATAAAAACTAGTGGTGCTGAAACTATGAGAAGATTGGAAGCAAGCACGTCAGAAATTCAGAAACTATACGCGTATAATGCTGAAAGTAAGGTAGAAATTATGGAACGAATGGAGACCTTAGAAGGTAAAGTTAAAGAGTCTCTAAAACAACAAGCGGTGGTGATGAATGAAAATTTCGAAGAGCAGCGAAAAAGACTACAACAAAATTTTAAATCTATGGCCGACATACTGGACCAGAAACTCGAAAAAATTACGCATCGACAAGATACCAAGATACAAGTCATCAGCGAGTTGGTGCAGAGTAATGTCAGGAAGACCATGAAAATTGAAGAAGAAACAAAAAGCCTCGCCGCAGCAGACGACACCATCAAGAAATCTATCCAACACCATGACAACAGGGTAGATCAGCTGGAAGTCAACTTAAAAGGTGAAGTAGACCGACTTACACGAGAAGTGAGAAGACTACCAACACAAGCGTTAGTATACTCGACCGTACCTAGAGAAGAGAGACCCATTAACTATTTTAGAGGATCCAGAGGGGAAAATCCCATTGAATTTCGTATCAAATGTGAGAAAGAAATGGATAGTATTGGATCTATTCTCAGTGACAAAGATAAAATAGACTTTGTAAGCCGTTACTTAAAAGATGCAGCAGCCAGTTGGTTCACGATGGTGAATGACGATTTAAAAACGTATGAAGAATTTAAACTAGCATTCGAACGGAGGTATTGGAATGATTACATACAAATGAGAATACGAAATACACTGGAATTTGGTAAATATAATCCAGGTAAGCTGTCTGAAGATGAATACGTCATTATGTTAGTAGAGAGGAGTAAACATTTACGTCCCGCTTTAACACAAAAAGAATTAGTCATTAAGCTTGCTAATCATTTCAGCAGGAACATCCAAATAGCTATACATGTTCAGGGTATAGCTACCATTGAAGATCTATTAATACTTTTAACACAGATGGAGGGTGTAATCCGTGAACGAGACCCACCAAGAGGAGTTCAGCGAGATAACCGGAACCAAAATCAAGATAGAGGTACGTGGTATTCGCAAAGATATCGCCAAGAAGATAAAGGCAGAGAAGATAGACGTACAGACGATGAAAAATATCCGAAAAACAAAAATGTATCATATGATAGACGCCATGAAGATGGACGAACATATGAGAAGCAGGAGCAAAATAATGAAAGAGGTAATTACAAAGGAGGTTACCGAGGGCCGAATTCGTCGAAACGATTTTTGAAACCATGGACATCCGATAGGAATGCAAATACGCAGGCGATTACCGTTGAGAAAAAACAGAAAGAGACACCGAGAAACACTGATGAACGTAATAAACCGTCCACATCGAAGACTGAAAATCAATGACTACATTCTGGAGTCTGTATAGGAGGTATATTCCCACCTGATCTTAGGGAAGAATTATTTATGACCGATAAAATTAATCCAATAAATAATACTGTATGTCCACAAATAAAACTGTATGTTAATAATGTACCTGTTAACGCATTAGTTGATACAGGGAGTGAGGTCACAATTATCAATAGTGCATGGGTAAAAATTCATAATGCTCATTTTAAAAATGTACCGAAGTTGCCTACATGGGAGATACAAATAACTACAGCAAATAAATCGATGGAAAAAGTAAACCATCAGATGTATGTTAGTATTACCTGTCAAGGATTAGAGATAGAATTACCTGTACTGATAGTTGATAAGCTAATATATGACTGCATTCTGGGAGTGGATGCGCTAGACCGACTAAATGCTGTTATCAATATGAAAGATGGACAAATGACATGTACAGTTAATAATATATGTAAAACTATAGATTTAAGAGCACCTGTTAAAGAACAGAATCCTCCACAACCGGAAATACTTAAAATTAGTAGACCCAAGATCACATTAGCCGAAGAACGGATACATCCAGAAGAAGTAGAAGATCAGCCAGGAGAACAACACATAAATGATCTGTTAGAAGAATATGAGGACATCTTTAGCGAAGTACCAACTCAAACTCACGTCTACCAGCATCGAATTAAGGTAACTGACCCGTCCAAGTTCGTCAGACGCACATATACGATTCCAATGAAATACGAGGAGCAGGTAGATCAAGAAATTCAGCGTATGTTAGATAACAATGTCATCCGCAGATCACATAGCAATTACCTGAATCCACTTGTAGTAATCAAGAAAAAAGATGATGCGATTAGACTGTGTATGGATATGCGTAACCTTAACAACGTTGTTGAAAAGATGTACGACTGCGCTCCAAATGCTGAAGAGTTATTTGCTAAATGTGAAGGAGCTAGATATTTAACAAAATTAGACCTTACTTCTAGTTTCTGGCAGATACCAATACGAGAGAGTGACCGCAAGTATACGGCGTTCCTCTACAAAAACAAGACCTATGAATACAACGTAGTACCGTTTGGATTAAGCACTAGCTTGTCTGCTATTGTACGATGTCTAGAAAATGCACTTGGAGAGGAGGTGTCACCTTACACAATGGTATTTGTAGATGACATACTCGTCGTGTCGAAAACTATTCAGGAACATGAAATCAATTACGAGTTATTTTTGAGAAATTTAGAGTAGCCAAAATTTCCCTCAATTATAAAAAATGTGAATTCCTAAAAACCAATATCAAGTTCCTTGGTCATATTATATCCGAACGAGGTATCAAACCTGATCCTATCAAGATCCAAAGTATCCTAAATTTCCCTATTCCTAAAAATGTAAAAGGAGTAAGAGCTTTCCTAGGATTGACTGGTTATTATCGACGCTTCTCATCTGACTATGCAGCAACAGTAAAACCTCTGCTGGAGTTAACACAAAAGAAGAGAAAATGGAGATGGGAGCAGCATCACACTGAAGCAGTGGATCGAGTCAAAACATTGTTTAAACAAAATTTAATGCTACACCATCCGAAGAAAGACGGCGATTATGTGCTATATGCAGACGCAAGTCAATATGCAATGGGAAGTGTATTGTATCAAAAAGACTCAAAAGGAGACTTAAGGGTCATCGCCTATGCCAGTCGTGTATTCCGAGGAGCGGAGATAGAGTACTGCACTACAGAAAAGGAAGTACTAGCTATTGTGTATGCATTATCCCAGTTCCGATTCTATCTATGCGGAACTCATTTTGAAATTCATACAGATCATCAGGCTTTATCTTTCCTATTAACATGTAAGGTAAAGAGTGCGAGGTTGATGCGATGGATACTTGCCATTGGGGAATATTCTTTCACCATTAAATACTGCAAAGGCAAAGACAATGAAGTAGCTGATACCTTAAGCCGTTATATAGAAGAAAAAGAAGAAACACATGAAGCTAAACCACAAGATGTCAGGGTACTTAGCAACATAACATACAAACCCGAGAGAGAAGTACAAGAATTACTACGTAATCTCGCTAGAGAGCAAGATAAAGATCAGCGATTACAGAATATAAAAAATAATCCGTTACCTATAAATTATTGTGTGAAAGATGGAATTTTATTTAAGCTTATTAATTATGATTGGAAAGTTGTGCTATCTCATGACATGTTACAGCAATTAATTATGCCATGTCATCGTAGTCTAGCTCATGCATCTCCATTGAAGTGCTATTTAACTATGAAAGAAGCCTTCACCTGTAATAATATGTTCAGAAAAATTAAAATACTTGTTAGGAAATGCCATGATTGTCAAACAGCCAAACATCCGAATTTAAACACTTGCATTGAAATGGGGAGTATCAGAACTAAGAAGAAGGGGGATATAGTTGCACTTGATTTCCTTGGACCACTCCCGCGATCAAGTCGTGGGTACCGCCATATAATTGTGACGGTAGATGTGTTTACCAAGCTAGTAAAGTTATATGCTGTACGAAGACCCACCATGAAATCTGTTCTGAACGTCATCACCCAGAAGTATATACCAAAATATGGAAAAATGGATAAAGTGTTGACAGATCAAGGTAAGCAGTTTGGTAATAAATTATGGAAGGACGCATTGACAAGACAAGGTATAAAACCTGTACTTACATCCATAAGGCATCCACAAACTAATCTTGCTGAAAGAATAAATAGAGAGTTAGGCAAGTACATGAGGTTATATTGCTACAATCAACAGAGTAAATGGCCTGACTATCTACAATTTTTCGAAGATGCAATGAATCACAATTATAGTGAAGCTACAGGATACACACCGTTAGAATTAAGTGAGAATAAAATACCTAAAAGATTCTGGCACAACATGATTAATAAACCGGAAAATTATAATGTAGATTTGCCAATTCAAATAAAAATAAACAGAGCTGAACGACAGCTATATCATCAAGCAGGTAAAAGGAGAGACCGGTATAATAGAATTCACCGATTGACAAGATTCCAGATTGGTGATAAGGTATTGATAAAGACAAATCCTGTGGGAAGTAGTATATTAAACACTTCCAAGAAATTCTTCAGATTATTCTGTGGCCCATATGAACTAAGGAGTCGTCTAGGACCACACACCTACATGGTATATGACCCAGTGAAGCAAAAGGACGTCGGAAAGTACCATGCGTCATCTCTGCGTCATTATATCCAATAATACCCATATGTGATTGTTACTTTAAGATAAGATTTTATATTCTTTCTAATAAACATGTAATATAACTGACTGTGTATGTACTAAACATAGATAAAAAAAAAAAAAAAAAAAAAAAAAAAAAAATGTTGTTCTGTAAAGCACAAACAATTTTTTTTTAAAGCAAGTGGGGGAGTGTTATAACAAAACATTGTTATCAATGTTTATCGTTCTAACTGGAGTACGCATAATAAGCGTTATCTGCTACAATTGTACATTTAGAAGAGTACAGATAAGATTTTATATAGCGAGCCAAAACGAGCATCTCTCTCATTTTTCATAAAGTATTCATTGAGTCGTACACACGGAACGATACGCTGCAGAAGACGCTTCAATGAGACCGGCAGACACCTGAGTTACTACAACTACGTACTATGGACATCAGACTATACCCGAGGCCAGAGACGCTGTGTCCATGACGATAAAGGAACGACGCCTAGCCTAGCTGTTCATACACCGCTAAGCGACGCTGACGGAGGTTTCGAGAGGAATAGCTGTACTCAACGCCGACGCCTGAGACCCGTGTACATCTGTGTAACATGAAATCATCAAAACAGGTGACCTGATATGGTTCAGGGTTCATAATAATGTTGTAAAACACAACAAGTAAATGAAAAGCCGCTATAAGCGAAATTGAACAGTTTTAAATAATTGATAAACATTTTTTTATATAGGCGGGATGACTAAAGCCTAAAGACACTTTTAAATGTTGTACAGTATATCATACAGAGACATTTATTCAAAAAGACAGAACATTTAGATAATGTGTGATTATTATAATAATATGTTAATAAGAGTGCAGAAAGACTCTAAGCAAATGTTTTCATGAGATTGTGCACTGTATAAAGAATTATATTTGATAAATTAAATGTGATAAATTAAGGGAGAGTGCAGAGAAGCTCTAAGAGTGTTATCAAGATATTAGATGTCACAAATTTTATTGTTTCATATTAATTATTGTTGATAGCCAAGCAGGCTGAAGAGTAGAATAATTAAAAGGGAGTTACCCTTAATAAAAGTGTTTATATTAATAATAATTACCATAGAGATAACGATAAATATAACCCTTGTTATATTCATTTAAAAAGTTCGTATTTTATTTTCTCATGTATAAAGAACAGGGTTACGGATTTCATAGAATGAAATCAATTCAGTATTTCCATTTTATTAAATAATTAAATTCAATATAACAAAAATGATTTTTATAAATGAATTACAATTACAGGCAGACAGTGTGAAACTGCCCATATATGTGTGTATATTTCCATGTTATATGTTTTGTGTATATACTGTGTATTGTATGTCTTATTTTCAGGAACTTATAAATTATGTACTAAGATATATGATTTTAATATGTGATTGTTAGACGTAAGCATTATAACAATATATCACTAGAGAAAATATGTGTAAAGTAATATTCAAGAAAGAATATAAATGGTGGAACCCGCCGTAAATAGTGTTAAATATTTGAAATTCTTTTTATTATTATGATTTGTTTAAAGATAAGTACCTTGAGGGTGACAATTATAATCATTGGAATGATAGACTAAAAAGGTAGTTTTCATTTATTCACAATTTATACAACTCAGCTTCCTAAAATAATTCTTTTGGAAACACATCGTCCCAACTCGTCACCTGATACCTAATAAGCCCAAATCCCACACCTAATAGCCGGCAAAGCAGAAAAGTACCATATACTGCAGGTAAGTGTTGGCATGATATACCCTAACCAGGTCCATGTAAAACTCATAATCCATAATGAAAGAAATCATAAAAAGATGTGTTGCAAAAGAAAATGTCGCTTCCAACGTGGGGCACGATTAAATAAATAAAAAAAAACATAATACGAAAAAATTAAAAATTAGTAAGAAGTTAAATAAATATAAATTCACGTAGAACAAATATTTAGAGTTGATGTGTAATTATTATAAAACGTGCATTTATATGTTGAATGTAGCTGATAAGAACGTACAGTTAGCGTTATCAGTAGAGTAAACAAAGGGGAGCTTAGATAAATATTGTGGTTATCAGAAACTGATACTACAGGCGCCCAAGATAACGGTTGTATGTTGATGAATAAATGACTACCAATATTTAATAATAATCCAAATAATTAATAATATACAAATTAATAATAAATATTTTAAAATCGATTCACCAAATTAAAATTAAACATGGCACATAAACAAGAGGTCAGTTTAGCTGACATAATGAAGAAGTTAGAAGCCAGCAACGCTGAAAACGTAAAAAGGTTTGAAGAAATAAAAACTAGTGGTGCTGAAACTATGAGAAGATTGGAAGCAAGCACGTCAGAAATTCAGAAACTATACGCGTATAATGCTGAAAGTAAGGTAGAAATTATGGAACGAATGGAGACCTTAGAAGGTAAAGTTAAAGAGTCTCTAAAACAACAAGCGGTGGTGATGAATGAAAATTTCGAAGAGCAGCGAAAAAGACTACAACAAAATTTTAAATCTATGGCCGACATACTGGACCAGAAACTCGAAAAAATTACGCATCGACAAGATACCAAGATACAAGTCATCAGCGAGTTGGTGCAGAGTAATGTCAGGAAGACCATGAAAATTGAAGAAGAAACAAAAAGCCTCGCCGCAGCAGACGACACCATCAAGAAATCTATCCAACACCATGACAACAGGGTAGATCAGCTGGAAGTCAACTTAAAAGGTGAAGTAGACCGACTTACACGAGAAGTGAGAAGACTACCAACACAAGCGTTAGTATACTCGACCGTACCTAGAGAAGAGAGACCCATTAACTATTTTAGAGGATCCAGAGGGGAAAATCCCATTGAATTTCGTATCAAATGTGAGAAAGAAATGGATAGTATTGGATCTATTCTCAGTGACAAAGATAAAATAGACTTTGTAAGCCGTTACTTAAAAGATGCAGCAGCCAGTTGGTTCACGATGGTGAATGACGATTTAAAAACGTATGAAGAATTTAAACTAGCATTCGAACGGAGGTATTGGAATGATTACATACAAATGAGAATACGAAATACACTGGAATTTGGTAAATATAATCCAGGTAAGCTGTCTGAAGATGAATACGTCATTATGTTAGTAGAGAGGAGTAAACATTTACGTCCCGCTTTAACACAAAAAGAATTAGTCATTAAGCTTGCTAATCATTTCAGCAGGAACATCCAAATAGCTATACATGTTCAGGGTATAGCTACCATTGAAGATCTATTAATACTTTTAACACAGATGGAGGGTGTAATCCGTGAACGAGACCCACCAAGAGGAGTTCAGCGAGATAACCGGAACCAAAATCAAGATAGAGGTACGTGGTATTCGCAAAGATATCGCCAAGAAGATAAAGGCAGAGAAGATAGACGTACAGACGATGAAAAATATCCGAAAAACAAAAATGTATCATATGATAGACGCCATGAAGATGGACGAACATATGAGAAGCAGGAGCAAAATAATGAAAGAGGTAATTACAAAGGAGGTTACCGAGGGCCGAATTCGTCGAAACGATTTTTGAAACCATGGACATCCAATAGGAATGCAAATACGCAGGCGATTACCGTTGAGAAAAAACAGAAAGAGACACCGAGAAACACTGATGAACGTAATAAACCGTCCACATCGAAGACTGAAAATCAATGACTACATTCTGGAGTCTGTATAGGAGGTATATTCCCACCTGATCTTAGGGAAGAATTATTTATGACCGATAAAATTAATCCAATAAATAATACTGTATGTCCACAAATAAAACTGTATGTTAATAATGTACCTGTTAACGCATTAGTTGATACAGGGAGTGAGGTCACAATTATCAATAGTGCATGGGTAAAAATTCATAATGCTCATTTTAAAAATGTACCGAAGTTGCCTACACGGGAGATACAAATAACTACAGCAAATAAATCGATGGAAAAAGTAAACCATCAGATGTATGTTAGTATTACCTGTCAAGGATTAGAGATAGAATTACCTGTACTGATAGTTGATAAGCTAATATATGACTGCATTCTGGGAGTGGATGCGCTAGACCGACTAAATGCTGTTATCAATATGAAAGATGGACAAATGACATGTACAGTTAATAATATATGTAAAACTATAGATTTAAGAGCACCTGTTAAAGAACAGAATCCTCCACAACCGGAAATACTTAAAATTAGTAGACCCAAGATCACATTAGCCGAAGAACGGATACATCCAGAAGAAGTAGAAGATCAGCCAGGAGAACAACACATAAATGATCTGTTAGAAGAATATGAGGACATCTTTAGCGAAGTACCAACTCAAACTCACGTCTACCAGCATCGAATTAAGGTAACTGACCCGTCCAAGTTCGTCAGACGCACATATACGATTCCAATGAAATACGAGGAGCAGGTAGATCAAGAAATTCAGCGTATGTTAGATAACAATGTCATCCGCAGATCACATAGCAATTACCTGAATCCACTTGTAGTAATCAAGAAAAAAGATGATGCGATTAGACTGTGTATGGATATGCGTAACCTTAACAACGTTGTTGAAAAGATGTACGACTGCGCTCCAAATGCTGAAGAGTTATTTGCTAAATGTGAAGGAGCTAGATATTTAACAAAATTAGACCTTACTTCTAGTTTCTGGCAGATACCAATACGAGAGAGTGACCGCAAGTATACGGCGTTCCTCTACAAAAACAAGACCTATGAATACAACGTAGTACCGTTTGGATTAAGCACTAGCTTGTCTGCTATTGTACGATGTCTAGAAAATGCACTTGGAGAGGAGGTGTCACCTTACACAATGGTATTTGTAGATGACATACTCGTCGTGTCGAAAACTATTCAGGAACATGTAAATCAATTACGAGTTATTTTTGAGAAATTTAAAGTAGCCAAAATTTCCCTCAATTATAAAAAATGTGAATTCCTAAAAACCAATATCAAGTTCCTTGGTCATATTATATCCGAACGAGGTATCAAACCTGATCCTATCAAGATCCAAAGTATCCTAAATTTCCCTATTCCTAAAAATGTAAAAGGAGTAAGAGCTTTCCTAGGATTGACTGGTTATTATCGACGCTTCTCATCTGACTATGCAGCAACAGTAAAACCTCTGCTGGAGTTAACACAAAAGAAGAGAAAATGGAGATGGGAGCAGCATCACACTGAAGCAGTGGATCGAGTCAAAACATTGTTTAAACAAAATTTAATGCTACACCATCCGAAGAAAGACGGCGATTATGTGCTATATGCAGACGCAAGTCAATATGCAATGGGAAGTGTATTGTATCAAAAAGACTCAAAAGGAGACTTAAGGGTCATCGCCTATGCCAGTCGTGTATTCCGAGGAGCGGAGATAGAGTACTGCACTACAGAAAAGGAAGTACTAGCTATTGTGTATGCATTATCCCAGTTCCGATTCTATCTATGCGGAACTCATTTTGAAATTCATACAGATCATCAGGCTTTATCTTTCCTATTAACATGTAAGGTAAAGAGTGCGAGGTTGATGCGATGGATACTTGCCATTGGGGAATATTCTTTCACCATTAAATACTGCAAAGGCAAAGACAATGAAGTAGCTGATACCTTAAGCCGTTATATAGAAGAAAAAGAAGAAACACATGAAGCTAAACCACAAGATGTCAGGGTACTTAGCAACATAACATACAAACCCGAGAGAGAAGTACAAGAATTACTACGTAATCTCGCTAGAGAGCAAGATAAAGATCAGCGATTACAGAATATAAAAAATAATCCGTTACCTATAAATTATTGTGTGAAAGATGGAATTTTATTTAAGCTTATTAATTATGATTGGAAAGTTGTGCTATCTCATGACATGTTACAGCAATTAATTATGCCATGTCATCGTAGTCTAGCTCATGCATCTCCATTGAAGTGCTATTTAACTATGAAAGAAGCCTTCACCTGTAATAATATGTTCAGAAAAATTAAAATACTTGTTAGGAAATGCCATGATTGTCAAACAGCCAAACATCCGAATTTAAACACTTGCGTTGAAATGGGGAGTATCAGAACTAAGAAGAAGGGGGATATAGTTGCACTTGATTTCCTTGGACCACTCCCGCGATCAAGTCGTGGGTACCGCCATATAATTGTGACGGTAGATGTGTTTACCAAGCTAGTAAAGTTATATGCTGTACGAAGACCCACCATGAAATCAGTTCTGAACGTCATCACCCAGAAGTATATACCAAAGTATGGAAAAATGGATAAAGTGTTGACAGATCAAGGTAAGCAGTTTGGTAATAAATTATGGAAGGACGCATTGACAAGACAAGGTATAAAACCTGTACTTACATCCATAAGGCATCCACAAACTAATCTTGCTGAAAGAATAAATAGAGAGTTAGGCAAGTACATGAGGTTATATTGCTACAATCAACAGAGTAAATGGCCTGACTATCTACAATTTTTCGAAGATGCAATGAATCACAATTATAGTGAAGCTACAGGATACACACCGTTAGAATTAAGTGAGAATAAAATACCTAAAAGATTCTGGCACAACATGATTAATAAACCGGAAAATTATAATGTAGATTTGCCAATTCAAATAAAAATAAACAGAGCTGAACGACAGCTATATCATCAAGCAGGTAAAAGGAGAGACCGGTATAATAGAATTCACCGATTGACAAGATTCCAGATTGGTGATAAGGTATTGATAAAGACAAATCCTGTGGGAAGTAGTATATTAAACACTTCCAAGAAATTCTTCAGATTATTCTGTGGCCCATATGAACTAAGGAGTCGTCTAGGACCACACACCTACATGGTATATGACCCAGTGAAGCAAAAGGACGTCGGAAAGTACCATGCGTCATCTCTGCGTCATTATATCCAATAATACCCATATGTGATTGTTACTTTAAGATAAGATTTTATATTCTTTCTAATAAACATGTAATATAACTGACTGTGTATGTACTAAACATAGATAAAAAAAAAAAAAAAAAAAAAAAAAAAAAAATGTTGTTCTGTAAAGCACAAACAATTTTTTTTTAAAGCAAGTGGGGGAGTGTTATAACAAAACATTGTTATCAATGTTTATCGTTCTAACTGGAGTACGCATAATAAGCGTTATCTGCTACAATTGTACATTTAGAAGGGTACAGATAAGATTTTATATAGCGAGCCAAAACGAGCATCTCTCTCATTTTTCATAAAGTATTCATTGAGTCGTACACACGGAACGATACGCTGCAGAAGACGCTTCAATGAGACCGGCAGACACCTGAGTTACTACAACTACGTACTACGGACATCAGACTATACCCGAGGCCAGAGACGCTGTGTCCATGACGATAAAGGAACGACGCCTAGCCTAGCTGTTCATACACCGCTAAGCGACGCTGACGGAGGTTTCGAGAGGAATAGCTGTACTCAACGCCGACGCCTGAGACCCGTGTACACCTGTGTAACATGAAATCATCAAAACAGGTGACCTGATATGGTTCAGGGTTCATAATAATGTTGTAAAACACAACAAGTAAATGAAAAGCCGCTATAAGCGAAATTGAACAGTTTTAAATAATTGATAAACATTTTTTTATATAGGCGGGATGACTAAAGCCTAAAGACACTTTTAAATGTTGTACAGTATATCATACAGAGACATTTATTCAAAAAGACAGAACATTTAGATAATGTGTGATTATTATAATAATATGTTAATAAGAGTGCAGAAAGACTCTAAGCAAATGTTTTCATGAGATTGTGCACTGTATAAAGAATTATATTTGATAAATTAAATGTGATAAATTAAGGGAGAGTGCAGAGAAGCTCTAAGAGTGTTATCAAGATATTAGATGTCACAAATTTTATTGTTTCATATTAATTATTGTTGATAGCCAAGCAGGCTGAAGAGTAGAATAATTAAAAGGGAGTTACCCTTAATAAAAGTGTTTATATTAATAATAATTACCATAGAGATAACGATAAATATAACCCTTGTTATATTCATTTAAAAAGTTCGTATTTTATTTTCTCATGTATAAAGAACAGGGTTACGGATTTCATAGAATGAAATCAATTCAGTATTTCCATTTTATTAAATAATTAAATTCAATATAACAAAAATGATTTTTATAAATGAATTATAATTACAGGCAGACAGTGTGAAACTGCCCATATATGTGTGTATATTTCCATGTTATATGTTTTGTGTATATACTGTGTATTGTATGTCTTATTTTCAGGAACTTATAAATTATGTACTAAGATATATGATTTTAATATGTGATTGTTAGACGTAAGCATTATAACAATATATCACTAGAGAAAATATGTGTAAAGTAATATTCAAGAAAGAATATAAATGGTGGAACCCGCCGTAAATAGTGTTAAATATTTGAAATTCTTTTTATTATTATGATTTGTTTAAAGATAAGTACCTTGAGGGTGACAATTATAATCATTGGAATGATAGACTAAAAAGGTAGTTTTCATTTATTCACAATTTATACAACTCAGCTTCCTAAAATAATTCTTTTGGAAACACATCGTCCCAACTCGTCACCTGATACCTAATAAGCCCAAATCCCACACCTAATAGCCGGCAAAGCAGAAAAGTACCATATACTGCAGGTAAGTGTTGGCATGATATACCCTAACCAGGTCCATGTAAAACTCATAATCCATAATGAAAGAAATCATAAAAAGATGTGTTGCAAAAGAAAATGTCGCTTCCAACGTGGGGCACGATTAAATAAATAAAAAAAAACATAATACGAAAAAATTAAAAATTAGTAAGAAGTTAAATAAATATAAATTCACGTAGAACAAATATTTAGAGTTGATGTGTAATTATTATAAAACGTGCATTTATATGTTGAATGTAGCTGATAAGAACGTACAGTTAGCGTTATCAGTAGAGTAAACAAAGGGGAGCTTAGATAAATATTGTGGTTATCAGAAACTGATACTACAGGCGCCCAAGATAACGGTTGTATTTTGATGAATAAATGACTACCAATATTTAATAATAATCCAAATAATTAATAATATACAAATTAATAATAAATATTTTAAAATCGGTTCACCAAATTAAAATTAAACATGGCACATAAACAAGAGGTCAGTTTAGCTGACATAATGAAGAAGTTAGAAGCCAGCAACGCTGAAAACGTAAAAAGGTTTGAAGAAATAAAAACTAGTGGTGCTGAAACTATGAGAAGATTGGAAGCAAGCACGTCAGAAATTCAGAAACTATACGCGTATAATGCTGAAAGTAAGGTAGAAATTATGGAACGAATGGAGACCTTAGAAGGTAAAGTTAAAGAGTCTCTAAAACAACAAGCGGTGGTGATGAATGAAAATTTCGAAGAGCAGCGAAAAAGACTACAACAAAATTTTAAATCTATGGCCGACATACTGGACCAGAAACTCGAAAAAATTACGAATCGACAAGATACCAAGATACAAGTCATCAGCGAGTTGGTGCAGAGTAATGTCAGGAAGACCATGAAAATTGAAGAAGAAACAAAAAGCCTCGCCGCAGCAGACGACACCATCAAGAAATCTATCCAACACCATGACAACAGGGTAGATCAGCTGGAAGTCAACTTAAAAGGTGAAGTAGACCGACTTACACGAGAAGTGAGAAGACTACCAACACAAGCGTTAGTATACTCGACCGTACCTAGAGAAGAGAGACCCATTAACTATTTTAGAGGATCCAGAGGGGAAAATCCCATTGAATTTCGTATCAAATGTGAGAAAGAAATGGATAGTATTGGATCTATTCTCAGTGACAAAGATAAAATAGACTTTGTAAGCCGTTACTTAAAAGATGCAGCAGCCAGTTGGTTCACGATGGTGAATGACGATTTAAAAACGTATGAAGAATTTAAACTAGCATTCGAACGGAGGTATTGGAATGATTACATACAAATGAGAATACGAAATACACTGGAATTTGGTAAATATAATCCAGGTAAGCTGTCTGAAGATGAATACGTCATTATGTTAGTAGAGAGGAGTAAACATTTACGTCCCGCTTTAACACAAAAAGAATTAGTCATTAAGCTTGCTAATCATTTCAGCAGGAACATCCAACTAGCTATACATGTTCAGGGTATAGCTACCATTGAAGATCTATTAATACTTTTAACACAGATGGAGGGTGTAATCCGTGAACGAGACCCACCAAGAGGAGTTCAGCGAGATAACCGGAACCAAAATCAAGATAGAGGTACGTGGTATTCGCAAAGATATCGCCAAGAAGATAAAGGCAGAGAAGATAGACGTACAGACGATGAAAAATATCCGAAAAACAAAAATGTATCATATGATAGACGCCATGAAGATGGACGAACATATGAGAAGCAGGAGCAAAATAATGAAAGAGGTAATTACAAAGGAGGTTACCGAGGGCCGAATTCGTCGAAACGATTTTTGAAACCATGGACATCCGATAGGAATGCAAATACGCAGGCGATTACCGTTGAGAAAAAACAGAAAGAGACACCGAGAAACACTGATGAACGTAATAAACCGTCCACATCGAAGACTGAAAATCAATTACTACATTCTGGAGTCTGTATAGGAGGTATATTCCCACCTGATCTTAGGGAAGAATTATTTATGACCGATAAAATTAATCCAATAAATAATACTGTATGTCCACAAATAAAACTATATGTTACATATGTTACATTGAACTTCTGAACTTCCAGAAACACAAACAGGTACGTGGAAGTGTATTTTATTAATTTTATTGTCCAGACGTTACTAGACTTTACGTACTTAGACAACTGTCAACCTGGAGGAGGAGTTTCGCTGCTAGTATCAACCGACGGTCACCATCATCAAGCGACCAGCTAGTACACTTTATTTTTTTAAATTTAAGCAATGTTATTGTTCAAATAATATTAATGCAATTATCTTATTTTTTATCTAAAAGAGTTCTTTTCAGACACTTATAATTTTTGCAATTGTAAACACACTTTTAATAACATCTAATGCTACATTTTAATTACTTTATAAAATTAGTAACTTTCAATTTTCAACTATTACAACGTTTAAATATTTTACAACTCAGTTTCAAAGTTATAAACAAAAATTAGTAACCTGGCAAAAATTTTTAGTTTATTACACAACGTATGTGACAAAGCTGTATAACAAGGCGAAATACCTCGAGCCGCCAATATGTTTTAAATCGTTCGTTAGATATGTAAGCAAGCACCTGTTATCTTATTTTTATTACTGCTAATAAAATATAACTTTACACTTTACACTTAGCCAATAATTGTATTTAATTTCAAATGTCGGGCGCCATCTTGTGATATATTAAAACGTGAAATTTTACTTACCTTTAAGGGCAGGAATTCGGTTAAGCGAACTAGAGTAATGGAAAGTGTTATCTGAAATAATGACACTTTGTTATATTGTTTACCATATGAAATTACCGCTTTTATTTATATAATATGGAATTCCAAAATATGGAAAGACATACACAAGACATTACTACGTAAAACAAACAAGCGATTATCCGCCAGGTGGCGACATTCAATTTAAATTAGATTTCCCCTTCACAAGCCCTCCAAAATACATAGTTATTACCTTATTTAAATATTAAACATATTAAATATGTGTGTATATATATATATATATTACTATAATACTTATAACTAATTTACCTCAAGATATACTTTTTTCCTTTAGGAACATGTTTCGGGAGATCTTGTTCTCCCATCTTCAGCCTTCGCCATCTTGTTTCTGGTGAAGTATTTGTGTGTTGGCTTCTGGATGTTATTAAGGTAGTTTGTTGGTCTTTGGTCCTTCAAAGTTGCATTATTGTGTGTGGTTGTGGTATCTGTTTTTGTATTTTGTGTATTTTCGATGTTGAGTGCTTTGAATATTGTGTCATGTTTTGTATTGATTTGTATTTGTTCTGGTATTAATTTGTTTTGTGTTTTATGTTTGTAAATCTGTAAATTTTCCCAAATGTTCATTATGGTGCCTTTGTGTGGTATATGTTTTATTAGTGTTACATTGGTTATGTCTGGGAATTCATGTCCTGTGTTTATTGCATGTGTGGCTAAATTGGATTTATATATATTTGGTTTTTTGTATGCATTTAGGTGTTCAAAATAACGTTTTTTCAGCTGTTTTTTTGTTTGTCCTATATAACATTTATTGTAATCTTGGCATTCAATTTTGTATATACCGTTGGTTGTTGTATTATCTTTGTTGTGTGAGCTCTTTAGATTTTGTAATTTATTTTTATTAGTTTTGTATGCTATTTTTATATCTGTGTTTTTAAATAGTTTTGTTAGTTTTGTCATTTTATTATTTATATATGTGAATGTGGCCCATTTTTTGTTGTTGTTATTATTTATGTGTTGTTCAGTTTGATTAATTCTTAATTGTTCAGTTTTTATTTTGTATTTGATTTTATTTTCTATTTTGATCATAGTATTTTTATTGTATCCATTTGCATAACCAATTTGGTATATTATATTTCTTTCTTTGTCAGTTTCTTGTTTGTTTAGGGGTATTTTGTACATTCTGTTAAATAACGAATAAAATGCTGCCATTTTATGTTGTGGTGGGTGGTCAGAATGGTTAGGTATAATGATGTTAGTGGAAGTTGGTTTTCTATATATTGCATATTGTATGTGTTTGTTGTATCTTGTGATGGTTATGTCTAAATAGTTGATTTTGTTATGTTTTTCTTTTTCTTCTGTGAATTGTATTTTGGGATGTATGTTATTGATTTGTTTCAGTATGTTCTCTGCATTTGTGTTTTTGTTATTTGATACATATAGTCCATCATCTACATATCTTATCCATATGCCATCTGGGTCATGTGTTTTTATGATATTTTGTATTTTGGTGTCTATGTGTTGTAGGAATATTTCTGCTATTATGCTTGATAATGGTGATCCCATTGCTAAACCTTCTTTCTGTTGATAAATTTTGCTATTAAATTCAAAGTAATTTTGTTTTTTATATTAGTTGGAGACTATTTTTTATTTCGGTTATATATTGTTTGTTTTCATTTTGTTCTATAAGTTTGTTTATTATTATGTCAATTGTTTCTTCTACTGGGATATTAGTGTACATGTTTGTTATGTCATATGATGTGAAAAATGTATTTTCATTTATATTTATTATTTTTAGTTTGTCTATTAATTCGTATGTATTTTTTATGTTATGATGGTTATTTGTTAGATGGTTATTTTTTAGTTTTTGTGCTATTATTCTTGCTATTTTGTATGTAGGAGCTTTTTTGAAATTGATTAATGGACGTATTGGGTTGTTTAATTTGTGTATTTTTATTAGGCTGTTCATTTTAGGTGGTTCTGGATTATTGTTTATATATATGTCTATGTTTTTATTGTTGAAAATGTTTTTATTTGTTTTTATTAGTTTTATTGTTTGTTTAAGATAGTTTTCTGTTGGGTTTTTATCTAGTTGTACGCATTTATTATTGTTGATGAAGTCTTCGGTTTTTTTGATGTAGTCTGTTTTATCAATGATTACTGTTGCTTGACTTTTGTCTGCTTTAGTTATTATTAAATTATTGTTCTTTACTTTATTTTTAATTTCTTTTATTGTTTTTCTTTTGTTTATCTTTGTTTTTCATTTCGCTAGTGATTATTTTTTTAATTATATGTGTTGCTTCTGTTCTTTTTTCTTCTTGTATATTGTCTTTTATTAGGTTAATGGCAAATTCTGTTTCTACTATTAAATTTTCTAGATTTTTGTTTGCATTTTGGGTTATGTTAGTTTTTGACATATTGTTTAAATATTCTGTTTCTTTTTTGTTAAATTCTGTATTGCTGAGGTTAATGGTTCGAGGGTAAAATGTGTGTTTATTTTTGTTTTTTTGTTCTTGATTTTTGTTTTGTTGTTTTAATGTGTTAAGTTTTTTGTTGATTGTATAAGTCTTTTTGTTTTTTCAAATCTTATTTTATTTTCTATGTTATTGTATTTATTATTCCAAGCGATTGGATGTAATAAACTTGTTAGCTCTAAGTGTAGTTTGTATATGTCTAGTGTTATGCTATTTTTCTTACTGTATAATGGATTAATTTCGTATTGTATCCATAGCCTTTGTGCTTGTTTTATAGTTTTTTGTGCAGTCATATTTTTGTTGTTTGTGTTTATGTTGATGTATTTAGGTGTTAATTTATGTTTTTGGCATTGTCTATTGAAGTATATGTTTATGTTTGTGTTCATTAGTTGTTTTTTTCGTGTTTGAAATTTGTTTAACAAATTTGTTTAACGAAAAAAACAACTAATGAACACAAACATAAACATATACTTCAATAGACAATGCCAAAAACATAAATTAACACCTAAATACATCAACATAAACACAAACAACAAAAATATGACTGCACAAAAAACTATAAAACAAGCACAAAGGCTATGGATACAAAACGAAATTAATCAATTATACAGTAAGAAAAATAGCATAACACTAGACATATACAAACTACACTTAGAGCTAACAAGTTTATTACATCCAATCGCTTGGAATAATAAAAACAATAACATAGAAAATAAAATAAGATTTGAAAAAAACAAAAAGACTTATACAATCAACAAAAAACTTAACACATTAAAACAACAAAACAAAAATCAAGAACAAAAAAACAAAAATAAACACACATTTTACCCTCGAACCATTAACCTCAGCAATACAGAATTTAACAAAAAAGAAACAGAATATTTAAACAATATGTCAAAAACTAACATAACCCAAAATGCAAACAAAAATCTAGAAAATTTAATAGTAGAAACAGAATTTGCCATTAACCTAATAAAAGACAATATACAAGAAGAAAAAAGAACAGAAGCAACACATATAATTAAAAAAATAATCACTAGCGAAATGAAAAACAAAGATAAACAAAAGAAAAACAATAAAAGAAATTAAAAATAAAGTAAAGAACAATAATTTAATAATAACTAAAGCAGACAAAAGTCAAGCAACAGTAATCATTGATAAAACAGACTACATCAAAAAAACCGAAGACTTCATCAACAATAATAAATGCGAACAACTAGATAAAAACCCAACAGAAAACTATCTTAAACAAACAATAAAACTAATAAAAACAAATAAAAACATTTTCAACAATAAAAACATAGACATATATATAAACAATAATCCAGAACCACCTAAAATGAACAGCCTAATAAAAATACACAAATTAAACAACCCAATACGTCCATTAATCAATTTCAAAAAAGCTCCTACATACAAAATAGCAAGAATAATAGCACAAAAACTAAAAAATAACCATCTAACAAATAACCATCATAACATAAAAAATACATACGAATTAATAGACAAACTAAAAATAATAAATATAAATGAAAATACATTTTTCACATCATATGACATAACAAACATGTACACTAATATCCCAGTAGAAGAAACAATTGACATAATAATAAACAAACTTATAGAACAAAATGAAAACAAACAATATATAACCGAAATAAAAAATAGTCTCCAACTAATACTAAAACAAAATTACTTTGAATTTAATAGCAAAATTTATCAACAGAAAGAAGGTTTAGCAATGGGATCACCATTATCAAGCATAATAGCAGAAATATTCCTACAACACATAGACACCAAAATACAAAATATCATAAAAACACATGACCCAGATGGCATATGGATAAGATATGTAGATGATGGACTATATGTATCAAATAACAAAAACACAAATGCAGAGAACATACTGAAACAAATCAATAACATACATCCCAAAATACAATTCACAGAAGAAAAAGAAAAACATAACAAAATCAACTATTTAGACATAACCATCACAAGATACAACAAACACATACAATATGCAATATATAGAAAACCAACTTCCACTAACATCATTATACCTAACCATTCTGACCACCCACCACAACATAAAATGGCAGCATTTTATTCGTTATTTAACAGAATGTACAAAATACCCCTAAACAAACAAGAAACTGACAAAGAAAGAAATATAATATACCAAATTGGTTATGCAAATGGATACAATAAAAATACTATGATCAAAATAGAAAATAAAATCAAATACAAAATAAAAACTGAACAATTAAGAATTAATCAAACTGAACAACACATAAATAATAACAACAACAAAAAATGGGCCACATTCACATATATAAATAATAAAATGACAAAACTAACAAAACTATTTAAAAACACAGATATAAAAATAGCATACAAAACTAATAAAAATAAATTACAAAATCTAAAGAGCTCACACAACAAAGATAATACAACAACCAACGGTATATACAAAATTGAATGCCAAGATTGCAATAAATGTTATATAGGACAAACAAAAAAACAGCTGAAAAAACGTTATTTTGAACACCTAAATGCATACAAAAAACCAAATATATATAAATCCAATTTAGCCACACATGCAATAAACACAGGACATGAATTCCCAGACATAACCAATGTAACACTAATAAAACATATACCACACAAAGGCACCATAATGAACATTTGGGAAAATTTACAGATTTACAAACATAAAACACAAAACAAATTAATACCAGAACAAATACAAATCAATACAAAACATGACACAATATTCAAAGCACTCAACATCGAAAATACACAAAATACAAAAACAGATACCACAACCACACACAATAATGCAACTTTGAAGGACCAAAGACCAACAAACTACCTTAATAACATCCAGAAGCCAACACACAAATACTTCACCAGAAACAAGATGGCGAAGGCTGAAGATGGGAGAACAAGATCTCCCGAAACATGTTCCTAAAGGAAAAAAGTATATCTTGAGGTAAATTAGTTATAAGTATTATAGTAATATATATATATATATACACACATATTTAATATGTTTAATATTTAAATAAGGTAATAACTATGTATTTTGGAGGGCTTGTGAAGGGGAAATCTAATTTAAATTGAATGTCGCCACCTGGCGGACAATCGCTTGTTTGTTTTATGTAGTAATGTCTTGTGTATGTCTTTCCATATTTTGGAATTCCATATTATATAAATAAAAGCGGTAATTTCATATGGTAAACAATATAACAAAGTGTCATTATTTCAGATAACACTTTCCGTTACTCTAGTTCGCTTAACCGAATTCCTGCCCTTAAAGGTAAGTAAAATTTCACGTTTTAATATATCACAAGATGGCGCCCGACATTTGAAATTAAATACAATTATTGGCTAAGTGTAAAGTGTAAAGTTATATTTTATTAGCAGTAATAAAAATAAGATAACAGGTGCTTGCTTACATATCTAACGAACGATTTAAAACGTATTGGCGGCTCGAGGTATTTCGCCTTGTTATACAGCTTTGTCACATACGTTGTGTAATAAACTAAAAATTTTTGCCAGGTTACTAATTTTTGTTTATAACTTTGAAACTGAGTTGTAAAATATTTAAACGTTGTAATAGTTGAAAATTGAAAGTTACTAATTTTATAAAGTAATTAAAATGTTGCATTAGATGTTATTAAAAGTGTGTTTACAGTTGCAAAAATTATAAGTGTCTGAAAAGAACTCTTTTAGATAAAAAATAAGATAATTGCATTAATATTATTTGAACAATAACGTTGCTTAAATTTAAAAAAATAAAGTGTACTAGCTGGTCGCTTGATGATGGTGACCGTCGTGTTGATACTAGCAGCGAAACTCCTCCTCCAGGTTGACAGTTGTCTAAGTACGTAAAGTCTAGTAACGGCTGGACAATAAAATTAATAAAATACACTTCCACGTACCTGTTCGTGTTTCTGGAAGTTCAGAAGTTCAATGAATCAATAAGCTGCCAAGACGGTTTACAAAACCAGCTTACTTTATCTACAAGGTTAGGTTACCTTGTTTAATAATGGGCGCCACACAGGTTTATTTCGGGAAAATCCCGTGGAAAACCCATTAATAGAATCAAATAATAATTTTAAAAAAATTGAAATCGTGTTTATTGCCCTTATGGCGATTCAATTCAATAATATTTAATCGCAACTAAAAGTTGTTTTGATTCTTCTGAATGAATTATTTATCTATTTTTTAGAAATAAATCAAGTCAAGTTATGCTGCTAATAACTGGGTTTTATTTGTACCCTTGATAATGAATTCAGACAAATATAATTAAGAGAATACATTGATATACAATTGCAAATATTTTGTTACATACCCTATATGACTGGCTCAGAGCATAAACAATAATGCTGGTTAAGTCCAGATACTCTTTACTTTAAACATTAATATTATTTATATCTCGGGCGTAAGTTCTTTGAAACACAAGAAAGAATGCTCATGCCTACACAATGACTAATTATTTTATAATACAATATCGACTAGTAATGCCTTTTAGTTTACTAATAAAAAAATCGAACCCAGTTTATAGGTTAGGCGTTCGTCACGCTTGCTTAATTATTCACAAAGTTATATGGTGAGATCACTTATGACTAACATCATTCTTAAATAGGATTGACAAATCCATTAAATAAATTCAAACATGGTGTAATACAGAAAATGTTTCAGTGTTATGCGTCAGTACAGATTTGTTTACCAAACATATAGTTAGTGCACTCAGTGTAATGGAATAAATTGTCACACAGTTACCTTTGTGTTTTAATCTTTCGATTAAAATCCAATTAAACACTTCAATGGTCGGATTGTAATGACCATTGATATTCACTACACACGCACTTGAACAGAGAATATTGGTCCGCTTCTGACTAAAAAGGACCTTATATGGTACTATTTAATTTTTTCTCCTGTTCGATATGTTCCCGCACTAAATAAAATAATACTTCACTTCGATGCACTGATTCTATGTAGAGTATCTTGTAGTTACTTTTTGTTGTTGCCGAAATAATTCAATAGATGCACTATTACAATGAAGCTATCAGTTAATAAAAATTTTGATGAGACGAGCGTACCTTCCGCTCTGGATGAACGTTAAAAGTGTCTCACGGCAATTAGCCGTGCTTCTTTATATACCCTCTGTTTTGATCGGGCTTAGGCAATTGTTCTATTTATTAAGCTATTTTCTGATTGGCTTAGCCAGGCGTTACGAAAGTGATGTATTGTCTTTCCAACTGTCACTAACGGTTTTTTAACCGACTCGTCGCCAGAATGATTGACAGCCGTCGTTGTTGTTAGTGTTGATAAACAGATTTCTTATTTATTATGTACAAATGATGCTAACGCCTGTCACGCACTTATTATAGTTGCGATCGGGGTCGTATCGCTATCAAATTAAAGGATATTTTTTCCTCTTCAATTTGATATAGTTTGACACTGGTTTATTTACACTTTCACTGACATTTTTTAATTAACAATGTTCAGGTATATGGCTTCGCGCTGTCGTCTGCTAATCAAAGCCGGCGATTACTCTCTCTTATCAATACATTGTTTGTGTTCCACATCGCATTTTTCACTTAAACGTCTATGTTAGAACACAATTATATCCGTCCTGATATTTATTTATTGAATATTATGATTAAACCTTAACTTATACATTGCTATGAACTATGCTTACTCCCTATGACATTTTGTTTCACATTATTTTGCTCCATGCTATTAATTAACAATTGAACTATTACTTGTCTAACCTATTAACAATGCTTATCGCTATGTTTGGCACAAAGATTGTTCAGTGTATGTGATTTACACTCATAGTACTTTCTACTAATCACCTTACTGATTATTGTTTGTTTTAGGCATTGCCGAGGCATACCGTTTGTATCAGATTTATGCCTTAATAATGTTTATTAGTTTACATTTCGGTACCTTGATGAGGTAGCTTATTTATATAAAGTTCCCTCTTACAAATATTTTTACTTGTCATAAGCACATTTGAGACTGTAATACAGCTTCAATCTTATATTGTGGCCATAGCTAATCTTAGTCCTTGGCATTAATAGTTACTAGTCATAGTTGATTTATTCTCAGCCAAATGCTGATGCTGATATCCCATTATTCGGATTCTTATTTAATTGTTTTTATTAACATGTCAAATTCCATTTAAGTTATTCACTGACTCGCTTGACAGCTTAAAGTGAATTTACTTTGTCCATTAGTTTGTGTCAGTTATAGTATGGGTTGTAGTGTCAAGCAGTGTTTAGGTTTACTGCTTCTTGTGGCACTTCTTCTTCTTTCTTCTTCAATGGTTCCTCTCTTCTTTGCTACTCTTATCATTATATTATCTACTTACATTACCGTCATGTATTTATTAAATCTAAGGGCATATGTCTAGGTTATGTAACACCTGGTCATGTTATATATACTCCCCTCTCAAAATTGATAATTTGAGAGAAAATTTGATTTTTGATAAAATTATCATTTCATTTCAGTTTTTTAGTATATTACTACTGCTTTTTGTCTTGTACTCTTTATATTGACCTTTAACATACTATTAGTGTGCTACACTAGTTTGAGTTCTTGGCTAGTGATATAATTCTTAGCTTACTAGTATTTTTTCAAGTTTCTCATATTCTAAGTTATTTAATTACAATAGATTTCACCTCTTAAATTAACAATTTCCTGTCTTACAATAATACATTTTTCTTTCTCATTACATATCTTTATTTTTGTGATAATCTCAATGGTTCTTTCATTTTTTACCTCACAGATTCTTTATTAATAGTCAGTGGCGTCGCCAGATGTAGTGGCACCCGGGGCGGGCCGTCCTCGTTACACCCCCCCCCACACACTTAACTATAAAAAGCTGAAAATACTGTAATTAGCTAACGTGTTGCAAAGAACGAATTTGAATTAAATTAAATAAAACATTTATAACTTATGGAACTGT
This sequence comes from Magicicada septendecula, assembly GCA_034769895.1. Lineage (NCBI taxonomy): Eukaryota > Metazoa > Arthropoda > Insecta > Hemiptera > Cicadidae > Magicicada > Magicicada septendecula. The sequence continues at coordinate 339,720,942 of CM068370.1, read as the reverse complement.
TTATTTTTACAAACTAAATACAGGTAATTAGGCCTACTAATTCAAAAGAATTAGCACATCAATATCTTAAAACCTGCTTTTACGTGCTTTATATGAAGCAAATTTTGAAATAACACTATCAAAATCAATACTTTTTGCCACTTCATGTTCAATGGATAACATAGCTAGGTTCGTCAATCTAACCTGACTCATTGTGGATCTGAGGTAACTTTTGATTAATTTTAGTTTCGAAAAACTTCTCTCGCATGAAGCAACTGATACACATATTGTGAGGAAAAACCTTAAAGCTAATATTACATTTGGTATAGAATCTGAAAAGTCATATTCGGTAATAAATTCTAAGAAGTTCAACCTGGTCCACTTCTTCGTTTTTTCATTTGAAATGCCTGCTGCCTGAAGATGCCTTCTCAACCGCAGGATTTCTTTGGGGACGTCTACGTCTTCTTGAGAAAATTCATCATATGTCTTAGTCAAACTTTTGAGAAGAGTCCGAAGGTCTGGTTCGTTTGCATTCATCAAATTATTAGGCTGCAAAATAGCGAAGTGGGAGAGGACTTGTTCCATACCCTCACAGCGTGTCACCATCTCCTGGTAAAACGTATCTATGCATTCGAGCATTGCCCGTTGTAGCTCTTGCGCCCAAGTGAGTCCTTCATCCCTGGAATTTTCACCAGGTAGCATCTTTTTCACTCTTTTTCTTTTTTCTGTGGGGATGTCCAATTTTTGACACATATTTTTTTGCAAACTGAAGAGCACCTTCAACAATATCTCTACGTTTGTCCTTCAAGAACAGCTTAAGATCATTCATTGTAACTACACATTTTTCGAGGTTGATTCCTTCCAATTGCAAATATTTTTGTGTGTGGTTTACTTCCTCTAACACTTGCCCCCACAATGAAAGGTACCATAAAAATGAGAAGTCGCTGATTGCAGGCAGTAGGATATGTGCAGCTCCTCTAGTTTCGACTGTCTCGTCGGGCTGGCATAGTTCTTCAACAGCTTCGATTAGCTTTTCAAAGTTACCCATGACGGGTTTTATTGCTTCGTGATGGGCACTCCATCTAGTCTCAGACAGACGTTTTACAGAAATGCCAACATGTTGCATTAGTGTAAATTCCACCAATTTTAATATTTAAAAATTTCATCTTATTTTCACTATTTCAAATCATTTGGGCTTCATAATTATTAATTTAATAATTATATTATTTTAACGTTTGTTTATTTACTTTTACAGTAGACCAATGAGCTTTCTGCGTTTCGAGCTTGAAAGGCTCGTTTCGTACTTTTGAAACTGCCGAAGGCCGCATTAAAAGTTATTTGGTCGATAACACCTTCGTCACTGTTTATATAAAAGGCCTACATACGGTATTTACAAAACCATTTACAATATTTAAAAATGTTGGATTTTTATCCGAGTTTTTTTGTATTGCTAAGCGTGTTTGCTTGCTTGCATTACATTATTTTGCATATAACCTTCTTGAGTCAAGAAGAGGGCCTCCTCCTCGAAATAATACATCACATAAAGAAATAATAAATACATCACAATATTGTCCTAGCTTGAGTGTGTAAAAACGTGGCGGTATTTGCAGAATTCCTATTTAAATATTCATTTACGAAAACAAGTTCGTGGGTCAGATAAACAAACCTGCATACGTTCTATAGCCATATCATATAACCGTTGAACAGAATTTCTCGTCAGATTCGTACCGTGTTTGCTCTAATTTTGTTTGGAATTCAACGCAGAATCAAAAAATGTTACGTTAAATGCTATTAAATTATAAAACCATAAGAAAAGTCGGTCCGAGTAACGGAGTGTCCAATAGTGTCCAGTAGGCATTAAACGCCGGTGTCCTGACAGAACGTACCAGCGACAAAACGTACCACTTGACTTTTCACGACATAACGTACCACGTTCGATCTGCGAAGTGTCTCCTTGTAATCCCTAAATAATTTACACCGCGACAAAACGTACCTGTTACCTGTGTTTGTCAAATTCAAACGGCTTCCGCGTAACTGGTAAATACCCCTCGAGTCGTTGACCTGTGTTTGTCAAGTTTGGCATGGGGCACGGACGGCAGCGAAGTAACCTTATTACTACCATAACATTCACACTGTGCGGGTTTTAACGTTTTTTGGAATGGAGCTGACTACGACTAATAAAGGCGGGTTGTGTTTGCACTTCGAGGGGTATAGTTATAGGAAGAAACGGCAGGGGAAGGACGATACGATAACTTCGATTTGTCAAAGGCAACAAAGTAAAAAGTGTTGTGTAATTATGAAATCAAGAGGAGGTGAAGTTGTCAGTGGGCCTTTAGCCAGTCATGTGTGTGGACCTCCGAACGATGCTCAGTTAGAAGTTATTAAACGCACGCAAAGCGCCAAGAAGAGGGCGCGGGAAGAAGAAACACCACTAACTAAAATTCACACAGACACTTTGAGCTATCTCCACGATAGAGGTAAGTGTTATTAAAGTTTACAAATTGATAATTTATTGTTTCTATTCTAATTCTAAGGAGTATAACTTTCTATTTCTAAAGGGGTATTCTATTTATAAGAGGTATTCTAATTCTATTTTTTACAGGGTATAACTTTGTTGCTGAAATGCCGCGTGAACAGTCTATCAGAAGAACCTTACAGCGGCAGAGATGTAAGGCGCAAGGCAACACTCAAAAGCCAAGCAACTGCAAAGAAGTGGTTCTCGATGCAGAAACTCTGAAAATGTTCGACGGAACTTCTTTTCTGCTGGCCGATGATGGCGAAGAAGATAGAATTATAGTTTTTAGCGGTGAAAAAGGCAAAGACAGTTTAAAATGCTTCAAAAACGTTTTCTAGGATGGTACATTTATGTGCTCTAGTAAACAGTTTACACAGATATACAGTATTCATGCAGATTTTTGCCCTATTCCCCAACAAGAAGAAGGAAACCTACATTCGATTGTTTCAATTGATCCGTAAAGCTGTTCCAGAGTGGAATCCAGAAACAGTGAACGTGGATTTCGAAATGGCGGCTGTGTCTGCTATTCGAGAAGTACTGCCTTCAGCACATATAAGAGGATGCTTTTTTCATATGAAAAAATGCCTTTGGCGCAAAGTACAAGAACTAGGACTCTCAACTGAGTACCGTGAAAATGAGGATATCCGACTCCATATCCGCATGTGTGCAGCACTGGCTTTCTTAAAACCAGAGGAAGTGCAGGACGGCTGGATCGAGACTGACTCCAAAGCCCCAGAGTCTCCCAAGCTAAGTCTGTTTTTTGATTACTTTGTTGAAAATTGGTTGGAGGACCCGGAGTTTCCAATAAAATTGTGGAGCTGTTACCAAAGGCGTCATCGGACAACAAATTCTGTTAAAGGGTGGAACAACCGTTTGAACACGCTCTTAGAAAGGCCAAACCCTTGAATAAAAGACGTGGTGATGTGTTTAAAAGGAGAAGGAGAGAAGACCAACTGCGCTTTTATGAAGTACGAACTGAACATTGAAGGTTCAAAAAGAAGGAAAAAGTACATCAAGTATGACGGACGACTTGAAAGAATAATGAAGCGGTATGAAGCAAATGGAAACCTAAGATCCTGCTTGAGAGCTCTTTCATATTCGCAGAACTTCGAATGAAACTTAAAAATACAAAAAACCATAAAAACAAAAAAAATAATAAAAAAATTAAAAAAAAATATAAATTAAAAAAAACCAAAAATGACGAGAGCTTAACCACAGCTGATTTTAAACACGCCAAAATGATTTTGCCAGTCCAAAGCCTGGATAAAGTGTGATGAGAATCAGAACCGTGAGGGACTCGAAGTTTACATTTATATAATTTTTATATAAATAAATTGTTTACACTTGTTACTGACTAACAGCACTTAACTGACTATTAGATACACTATAAGTGAACGAAACAAGTTGCGGAGTACGTTTTGTCGCATCCAAAATATTCTGATGTAATTAGCAGACCCGTCGCAGGTAGCCGGCCGGTTAGACGGTACGTTTTGTCGGGTGGTAAGTTTTGTCACTGGTACGTTCTGTCGTGTATTCTTAAACGCCGAATGAGGGTACCGTCGGGTCGGCTGCATGTGTGTGTTTGTGTTAAGTGAGCCATCGCAGGTAATCCATCCGCCTTCCCTGACTTAACAAAGTATAAGAGACCTGTTTAACCCCGTGCCGCAGAAAAAAATTTAAATTCGCAGGCCTGTGTATCGGTACTCGCTTTTCAAGTCAAGTACTTACCTTCAGTAAATGAATGGTGCACATACAGAAACTCAAAATAATTAAAGGACCACTCTGCACCATGCCACTATAAACAGCAAAAATTGAATTTCTGTTGAACTGAACTGAAACTGTACAACACGCATCACATTCACAACACTGAGCTGAAACAAAGAATGAGCGGTTCTCCGGCGCGGGAGTCTGGTGCGCCTGCAGAATTGGTCAAATCAGGAAACGCAACTATCAAAACACCCTTCGGCTTACGGACGACCGAGCGGTGCGCGAGCTGAACGAGCCATAAGCGAAGAGAGTGTAGGATGATCGGACGCTAATGCACACGATTATATAAGCGTATTGAGGGTTTGCGAGCGGGTCGAGTTTTTGTAGCAAGTGCCGTCGAAAACGTGGATCGGCATATAAGTCTAACCTACAACAGGGAAACAACGCGACCAAACAAAAATCTAAACTTCAAACGGACAGGACGTTATGCTAGCGAAAGTCAAACCTTCGGAAGTGCAGATAGGCGAGCTAGCGATTCTATCTAAAATGCCAAAAAAGGCATTTTTTTAAAATAAATTATTAATTTAAAAAATGCGCAATTCTTTTAAAAAGCAACTTCTACAAAAACAAGGATAGGTTAGGAGTGCTTACAAAAAATCTCATAATTGATTTTTTTATATACACTGAGAAAATTTTTCACGCAAAAATTACTCGGTCGTTTTATAATCGAAGTACAAGCAATCAAACTTACGATAATTAAAAGACTGCAATACAAATTTAACTGAACAAAAATTACGTATTTACCGAAACGTTTTAAACTCGTATTACTCTAGTGATACCCACATAATACGCCCCTCTTCCTGGGATTGCGGGATTGCACACTTCAATCGAAATGTTGATGTGATTAATTTGTTGATCTAGTAATTCTTTTTTATTTCTAAAATTTTTTTCGCCCTAATTTTGTCACCCCCCTGAGTGTGGCACCCGGGGCGGACCGCTCCCACCGCCCCCCCCTGGCGACGCCACTGTTAATAGTCCTTGATACATTACTATATAATTCCCTAACATTTGTAGTGGGTTCGGAATCAGAGTGGCTCACTGTGGCATACATTCTCTGCCGTTCCTCATTACACATACTGTAATACTGTAATTGACACGTTACAATACTCAGAATCAGAGGCATCCTCATCTCTGTCTGAGACAAAATAAAAATTGCACATAGCAATAGTTGCACTATCACAACACATAAAATATAACATATCATTCATTTTTCAATAATATAACATATTCAATATAACATTCAAGGTCTTAGAGGTTTTCATTTGTATCACATTTCATTCTTTTATACTTTCTAACATACTTCCTTTTCACAGGTAATCATTTCTTTTCAGACTTGACATTCTCGGCCATGCTCTTTATTAGCCGTATTGTTACCTTTTTATACTAGTTGACAATTTGTTTTGGTTTATTTGAGTATTCTTAAAATTACACACTTACATTGATCATCATATAATTATGCAGTTGTTTCTTACATATAGAGTTTACAATATTTCATTCTTACAATAGTTTACAAGTTTTTCTCTCGTCAATAATTTACACTTATCCTGAATTATCAGGGTTTACAGTATTCATATACTAAATGTTTTTGTTAGATGTTCTCTGACATATCTTGTTACATACAATATTTGGTAATTAAATAATATTTTTCTTTCTCTTCATTCCACAATAATAATAGCCATCTTTATAATTAACTCTCTTTGGTATTCTGCCTCTCTACTCCTTCAAGTGTCTGATAATTTACACGTATTCTGGATGATTTTATATATAATTTTTTGGTTTTGTGAGAGGTATACAATATTTGACATTTAAATTCTTGTTACATACGACATTTTGTAATTAAATAACATTTTTCTTTCTCTTCATTCCACAATAATAATAGCCATCTTTATAATTAACTCTCTTTGGTATTCTGCCTCTCTACTCCTTCAAGTGTCTGATAATTTACACTTATTCTGGATGATTTTATATATAATTTTTTTGGTTTTGTGAGAGGTATACAATATTTGACATTTAAATTCTTGTTACATATGACATTTGGTAATTAAATAACATTTTTCTTTCTCTTCATTCCACAATAATAATAGCCATCTTTATAATTAACTCTCTTTGGTATTCTGCCTCTCTACTCCTTCAAGTGTCTGATAATTTACACTTATTCTGGATGATTTTATATAATATCTTAGTTTTGTGAGAGGTATACAATATTTGACATTTAGGTACAATATAACAATACAATTATAACACATTAGTAGTTAATACTTTTCTCTTTTCCTCTTTAAATATAGCATAATAATTTTAGTTATAAAATAGTAGTATTTCCTCTTTAAATTAATCTAACATAGGAGTATTAGAGTAATTTTATGTCACTCTTTTAGGTATATTTTTGTTATATGCTACCTTTGGTTCTATATGGTATAATAGATATCTTTCTTCTCATTAAATTATTGGGTTTACTATACACATTTTTCTACCATTTAGTATGATAGATCTGGCTCTTATTTCATAGGCAACAAATAGTTTGGCCTATACACTAATACTACACACTTTTTATAACACAATATGGCAAATAGGTTTGCTATAGGCAATTAGTCACTTTCAATACCTTGGGCATAATACATGATCCTTCTAATCACTAATTGAATCCGTTTATGATAGCTACTTTTAAAATTTCTTATACACTAAATATTCCGGTGGTAAATGTTGTATACCACTATAATTTATCTGTTTTTAACAATAATCACATTTATGGTCTACATATTTGGGGTTATATTGTGCTTTTCCATTCTATTGGGTTCATTGTTTGGGACAATTACGTTTCACAGGTACCCTTTTTCATAGCTGTCTCTAGTACTACATGTTTGTGGTATTTGGCACCCTATCCCTATCATGCGGTTCTTCCACTTGGCGGCTACCAGATAGTCATTGGCTTCCCGTTTTCTTGCCTTCTTCTTCTCATCCTCTTTGGTATCCATGTGTCCAGTGTACTCCTGGTCTTTGTTATTATTGACGTCTAGTACCTCTTCTAACTCTGGTTGATCGTCATTAGTTTCCTGGTTGGATTTTTCCATTGATTGGTCCCTCTTCTTCCGTAATTCCTTTATTTCTTGGGCGTACCCTTCAATGATCCGGTCCAGTTGTTCTTGATACCCTTTCCTTTTCTTGGAATGCCTTATTCTCCCTTTGGAAATATTTGCTTTAAGTATTTTATTGGTTATAGTCTTCTTTGTTGTAGCACATTTCTTCTCTTCGTCCATCTTCATGAAGCTCCTTCGATACTCCTTCCTATAGGTCCCTTCTTTACGGTGGATGACTGGGAAATAAATCATATTAACTAGACCACTTCGAGTCATTTCGATTAATTCTTTTGTTACCCTAGTCTTCTTTGGGCATATTATTCTTCTTTCTTCCTTTTTCTTAATAATTTTGTTCCTTTCTTCATGAATTTTAATTTGCGAATTCACTTGTTCGGTGTTTTTATTTCTGGGTAATTCTTGTGTCTCCACTTGATCATCACACATTGGCAGATTATTTTGTTCTAAGTCTTCATTCTCGGCTACTAACTCTTCCGCTTCTTCAATTACCTGAGTCTCCTTTATACCTTCGGCATCGATCTCCCTATATTGAATATCTTCCTCGTTTCTGTCAAGCTCATTTTCAGATAATAATGTACTTGCGTCTTGTTGCTTTTCTGCTGGTTCACCGTCGTCCTTGGACTGTAGACTGAATGCTTCCATGGGTTCCTCATTGGGTACCTCTTCTGTCGCCAGTTTGTCATCGTCTTTCTTTCTTCATTATCCTCAGGCTCTGGACTCACTTGTTCCATGTTTTTGTCTTCGGGTACCTTCCATTTTTCTCTCCACTTCCGGTTATCCTCATTTATTGACTCGAGCTTTTTATTTATTGATTCCAAATTTTTATTGAATAATTCATTATTTTCCTTGATCGCCCTCATGATTTCTTGTAGACTTATGTCCCCTGACTGTGCGGGTCTCTCAGGTTGTCTGGGTTGGTTGTTGATCCTCACTTCCACTTCCGGTTCTACATGGGGTGTTTCTTCAGGTCGAGTTTCTATGTTATTAATGGTAATGACTTCCATCTCGTGTGTGGGTTGTGTCTCATATGTCTCTGTATCTGGTTGTACCTCTCCTACTCGGCTGTCCTTGTATCTTGTGTCGTACTGATGTGTGTGTGGCATGTTTGTTCTTTTGTGTCTACCGGGCTGATTATAAATATAAAAAATATTTTTATCTAATATTTTTTCAGCCTCACGTTGCTGGTCGCCAATTTGTAATAAACTAAAAATTTTTGCCAGGTTACTAATTTTTGTTTATAACTTTGAAACTGAGTTGTAAAATATTTAAACGTTGTAATAGTTGAAAATTGAAAGTTACTAATTTTATAAAGTAATTAAAATGTAGCATTAATGTTATTAAAAGTGTGTTTACAATTGCAAAAATTATAAGTGTCTGAAAAGAACTCTTTTAGATAAAAAATAAGATAATTGCATTAATATTATTTGAACAATAACGTTGCTTAAATTTAAAAAAATAAAGTGTACTAGCTGGTCGCTTGATGATGGTGACCGTCGGTTGATACTAGCAGCGAAACTCCTCCTCCAGGTTGACAGTTGTCTAAGTACGTAAAGTCTAGTAACGTCTGGACAATAAAATTAATAAAATACACTTCCACGTACCTGTTTGTGTTTCTGGAAGTTCAGAAGTTCAATGAATCAATAAGCTGCCAAGACGGTTTACAAAACCAGCTTACTTTATCTACAAGGTTAGGTTACCTTGTTTAATAATGGGCGCCACACAGGTTTATTTCGGGAAAATCCCGTGGAAAACCCATTAATAGAATCAAATAATAATTTTAAAAAAATTGAAATCGTGTTTATTGCCCTTATGGCGATTCAATTCAATAATATTTAATCGCAACTAAAAGTTGTTTTGATTCTTCTGAATGAATTATTTATCTATTTTTTAGAAATAAATCAAGTCAAGTTATGCTGCTAATAACTGGGTTTTATTTGTACCCTTGATAATGAATTCAGACAAATATAATTAAGAGAATACATTGATATACAATTGCAAATATTTTGTTACATACCCTATATGACTGGCTCAGAGCATAAACAATAATGCTGGTTAAGTCCAGATACTCTTTACTTTAAACATTAATATTATTTATATCTCGGGCGTAAGTTCTTTGAAACACAAGAAAGAATGCTCATGCCTACACAATGACTAATTATTTTATAATACAATATCGACTAGTAATGCCTTTTAGTTTACTAATAAAAAAATCGAACCCAGTTTATAGGTTAGGCGTTCGTCACGCTTGCTTAATTATTCACAAAGTTATATGGTGAGATCACTTATGACTAACATCATTCTTAAATAGGATTGACAAATCCATTAAATAAATTCAAACATGGTGTAATACAGAAAATGTTTCAGTGTTATGCGTCAGTACAGATTTGTTTACCAAACATATAGTTAGTGCACTCAGTGTAATGGAATAAATTGTCACACAGTTACCTTTGTGTTTTAATCTTTCGATTAAAATCCAATTAAACACTTCAATGGTCGGATTGTAATGACCATTGATATTCACTACACACGCACTTGAACAGAGAATATTGGTCCGCTTCTGACTAAAAAGGACCTTATATGGTACTATTTAATTTTTTCTCCTGTTCGATATGTTCCCGCACTAAATAAAATAATACTTCACTTCGATGCACTGATTCTATGTAGAGTATCTTGTAGTTACTTTTTGTTGTTGCCGAAATAATTCAATAGATGCACTATTACAATGAAGCTATCAGTTAATAAAAATTTTGATGAGACGAGCGTACCTTCCGCTCTGGATGAACGTTAAAAGTGTCTCACGGCAATTAGCCGTGCTTCTTTATATACCCTCTGTTTTGATCGGGCTTAGGCAATTGTTCTATTTATTAAGCTATTTTCTGATTGGCTTAGCCAGGCGTTACGAAAGTGATGTATTGTCTTTCCAACTGTCACTAACGGTTTTTTAACCGACTCGTCGCCAGAATGATTGACAGCCGTCGTTGTTGTTAGTGTTGATAAACAGATTTCTTATTTATTATGTACAAATGATGCTAACGCCTGTCACGCACTTATTATAGTTGCGATCGGGGTCGTATCGCTATCAAATTAAAGGATATTTTTTCCTCTTCAATTTGATATAGTTTGACACTGGTTTATTTACACTTTCACTGACATTTTTTAATTAACAATGTTCAGGTATATGGCTTCGCGCTGTCGTCTGCTAATCAAAGCCGGCGATTACTCTCTCTTATCAATACATTGTTTGTGTTCCACATCGCATTTTTCACTTAAACGTCTATGTTAGAACACAATTATATCCGTCCTGATATTTATTTATTGAATATTATGATTAAACCTTAACTTATACATTGCTATGAACTATGCTTACTCCCTATGACATTTTGTTTCACATTATTTTGCTCCATGCTATTAATTAACAATTGAACTATTACTTGTCTAACCTATTAACAATGCTTATCGCTATGTTTGGCACAAAGATTGTTCAGTGTATGTGATTTACACTCATAGTACTTTCTACTAATCACCTTACTGATTATTGTTTGTTTTAGGCATTGCCGAGGCATACCGTTTGTATCAGATTTATGCCTTAATAATGTTTATTAGTTTACATTTCGGTACCTTGATGAGGTAGCTTATTTATATAAAGTTCCCTCTTACAAATATTTTTACTTGTCATAAGCACATTTGAGACTGTAATACAGCTTCAATCTTATATTGTGGCCATAGCTAATCTTAGTCCTTGGCATTAATAGTTACTAGTCATAGTTGATTTATTCTCAGCCAAATGCTGATGCTGATATCCCATTATTCGGATTCTTATTTAATTGTTTTTATTAACATGTCAAATTCCATTTAAGTTATTCACTGACTCGCTTGACAGCTTAAAGTGAATTTACTTTGTCCATTAGTTTGTGTCAGTTATAGTATGGGTTGTAGTGTCAAGCAGTGTTTAGGTTTACTGCTTCTTGTGGCACTTCTTCTTCTTTCTTCTTCAATGGTTCCTCTCTTCTTTGCTACTCTTATCATCATATTATCTACTTACATTACCATCATGTATTTATTAAATCTAAGGGCATATGTCTAGGTTATGTAACACCTGGTCATGTTACAATTGTTATATTATTATGTCCTATGAAGTTACCCGTTCCCATGATACGGCTTCTTAAACTTTCCTGTTCTTCTTCCGGCCAAAATTTATCTTTGAATGCCCTCTCAAAAGTTTCATATCGGTCCCATTCTAATCTGTGCGCCTCCGCCCATAGTATTGAATTACCCTTAAAACATCTTACTATTTTAGTTAGTTGTATTTCCCAGCTATGGTTACTAAAATGATTATATTCTTGTGTCTGATTTAAAAATCTCATAGGATGTATTACTCTGTTTTCATGATTAAAAGTTTCTAGCTCTATTTCGTTGTATAAGTCCCTAGTTACGATTACTCTTTCAGTAACACCAGTAACTTTTTTCTGAATTTCCCCCCGTAACTCGTTTTTCACTCTTATTAAATTATTTTTAATTACATCATATTTAACATGCATATCATTGTTGTTTTGTATAGCTAAGTCATCTATTTCTTTAATCTTATTTTGTAACATGCTCATTCTATTACTAGCATTATTCTCATGTCTTGATACTGTTTGGTCTATTGTTTCCATATGTTTCGTTATGTCTATTACATTTGATTCACATTTCTCTAGCTTATTTTGTAAAATATTAGTTTTAATTTCTATCTGTTTATTTACTTCACATTTAGTTCTACTCTCTATCTGCTCATTAACTGTGGTTAAACATTGATTCTCTATTTCTATATTTTGTGTTTCTATTTGGTTTTGAACTGTCTCATTGATTTGATTAATTTTATCATCTAAATTACTTATTTTGGTATGGAATTGCTCATTAATGGTTTCTGTTTGTTTTTGAATACTGTCACAATGTATTTCTATCTCATTTATTCTTTTGTCAACATTAACATTTTGTCCTTGTATTTCTTTTTTCACTTCCTCGAATTTTACATCAAACTTAATACTCTGTTCTCTTAATTCATTATTTTGTATTTTCATTAATTGAAAAAGGTCCTCTAATGATATCTTATTGTTTACAATAGGTGTTGAGTTTGCCTCGGGTTCACTCATTAATATAGATTCTGTCGCTGTATCATTCATATTTATACTTTCATTATTTGCCATTTTGATAATCATAATAATAATTTTTTAATAATAAACTATCGTTTATTTTAACTTGTTGCTTTCTATTTTAATCACATAACCTCTCATTGTAATGTTACGTGCTGTTTTATTATTTCGGTACCCGTCTGTCTCTGCTCTTTGGCTTATTTATATAACTTTTTATTTTATATAAAGTCCCGTTCGGTCGCCATTGTTAACTTACTCATCCATTTATACAAATATAAATACATAAATATGTGAACAATATATATTTATGTTACTTACCACGTGTTGCTCACACTTCCGGTAGACACGTGCTACCCACATATATATTACGTTTTATACTCAGGGTCCAGAATTCTCTAAGCGAAAGTGCAGAAAACAATCGGGTTGTATGAAATAATAAACGAGTTGGCATTTAGAGGTATAAAATTTTGTTTAATTCCTCCATTTTGATGATAATTCAATTTACAAATGGTGGCTTACACCACACCCAACATGGCGGCCCTTTTCTTCCGCTCTTTATATACAGTAAAGCCCCGATTATCCGCGAGTGGCGCGAAAAATTTTTTTAATTACGAACCTCAAAAAAACCAATTTTAATCCAAGCCAACAACAAGGAAATTCAATAGGCCCTACAATGCGAAGGTCAAAAATTTCTGACAGGTTTATTGTGCATCGTAATCCTATAGGCCTTCTCGAAATTTTGTTTTGGCTTTTGGTCTTTTGTTTTGGTCAAGTTCACTAACCTTCCCCCTCTACGTACATATTCTCTCGGTCTGCCAGTGGTGTCAGTTGTCAGTAAGCATGCTTAGTGATCAGTCGTGATCAGTTCGTTAGTTCCTGAAATTTATAATGGCTTAAAAACGAAAGAAGGTTGTGTTAACGATTGCACAAAAACTTGAAATGATTTCTAAAATAGAAAATGGCACTTCAAGGAAGCAGATGTGTTTGAATTACGGGATCGGGGAAACAACAGTGCGAGATGTTTTAAAGCAAAAAGACAAACTGTTAGCCTTTGCATCAGTGTCGGACAGTGCTTCTGGGATGAAAAAACGAAAAACAATGAAGAAATCCACCTATAATGAACTTAACTCGGCATTAGCGGAATGGTTAGCTCAGGTGCGAAGTTAGGGCACCCCCGTGTCTGGTCCTACCATTTCAGCTAAAGCAAAAATCTTTTCTGATTTGTTAGGCCTGGAAGGAAATTTTGATGCGTCGTCCGGTTGGTTACATCGTTTTAAGAAACGTCATGGAATTAGAGAGATTGGTCTACACGGAGAGAAGCTGAGTGGTGATCAACAAGCAGCTGATGATTTTCAACGTGATTTTGAAGAGTTTGTGTTGTTTGAATATCTGTCATATGAACAAATTTATAACGCTGATGAATCAGGGCTTTTTTGGAAGTGTCTTCCCACTCGTACTTTAGCATTTGAAAGTGAACATCAAGCGGCAGGTCACAAAAGTAGCAAGGAAAGAATTACAATCTTGCCATGCAGCAACGCTGCGGGTAGTCACAAACTTAGGCTTCTTGTAATCGGTAAATCTAAGAAACCGAGGTCTTTTAAGGGGACAAGAGCAGAAAATTTACCAGTTGATTATTTCAACCAAAAAAAAGGTTGGATGAACCAGCAGATTTTTCAAGAATGGTTTGAAAACATTTTTGTGCCTCAAGTACATAAATATCTTGACTCAAAAAATTTGCCAAAGAAGGCTGTTTTGTTAATTGACAACGCGCCTTCACACTCAGCTACATGTGTGCTTAAATCTTCTGACGGGCAAATCTTCGCAAAGTTTTTGCCCCCGAATGTTACTGCGCTGATACAACCTATGGACCAGGGAGTCATTGCAACCATGAAGAGAACATACAGAACAAAGTTGTTATTGTCAAAAATCGAAGAAGGCTGCGATCTCAAAGAATTTTTGAAGAAATATACAATTTTGGATAGCATTTACGATATTGCGTCTGCATGGGATTATATCAAACCCTCAACCCTTGTTAAATCATGGAGAAAACTCTTTCCGAGTATCGAAACAAATGTCAACCAAAACATTTGTGAAGAAGAGAATGAAGTCATGCCGACCGCTACACTTGTTGACCTAGTGACATCCGTTCCGGGAGGTGAGAATGTCGACGAAGAGAACATAGAAGAGTGGCTGGAATGCGACGCAAGTGAGCCGGGGTTTGAACGCCTGACTGACGTAGAGATAACGAACAAAGCAATGGGAGTGAACGAGAACGAAGAAGAACAAAGTGAAAGTGAAGAAGACGAGGCGCCTGCGCGGATGACACACGAAATTGCTTTGCAGCACGTAGACGGATTGCTTCAATATTTAGAGGAACAAGACGACGACGCACATCTGGCAGAAAAACTCATGTTAAGGAAAGTACAATCTAGAATAAAGAAAAGGTGTTTCCAAAGCAAGAAGCAAAAACGAGTGACTGATTTTTTTAAAAAGGCGTAACTGAACACTTTTTGTTAACAGTACAGTATTGTTTTTTGTTTACTGTTCTTTATTTTAGTGATTTAGACGTAGAGCAAAGGTTTCTGCTGTACTGTACATATTTTAAAAGTTTTACATATTATGTTTTTTGTACAATAAAACATAGTTTTTATGCTGAAATATTTTTTTCGTGTTTACACCTCATTTTTAGTCTTTTTTCGGGTTATCCACGATTTTCACTATCCGCGGTGCCCTTGCCACCCAATTCCGCGGATAATCGGGGCTTTACTGTATATTCTGTTATACAATATTTATTTTCTCTACATGTATCACATATCAGAATTAGTTTCTTACTGCAGTATTTGATTTTTATTTAACGTTACCATACTAAAAGATCTTTTAAAACACAAACCAACGGCTCTTTTAAAAAACGTTCACTCACGCGCTCTCTCTCTCTCTCTCTCTCTCTCTCTCTCTCTCTCTCTCTCTCTCTCTCTCTCTCTCTCTCTCATCACATGTTTAATAATTTTGATTTGTAGTGATTTATAGTTCAAATTTTGTTTATGAGCTCATTCTTTTACTAAATTTATTGAAAAAGTGCACTTCCCTGACTGTAGAGGTTTCCAGATTATGGGCGTTCCATGGCTAGTCTGATGTTCGACGTGCTGATAAACTGATTGTCTGGCTGTTGTCACTGAAGCTACATTATTAGACTGTTATTAAATTTAGATATATTTTGCTGCCTTTTACATTTTTAATTAATTATACACTTTTACT
This sequence comes from Magicicada septendecula, assembly GCA_034769895.1. Lineage (NCBI taxonomy): Eukaryota > Metazoa > Arthropoda > Insecta > Hemiptera > Cicadidae > Magicicada > Magicicada septendecula. The sequence goes on along the minus strand of CM068370.1, from coordinate 339,705,202 downwards.
GGCCCACTGTACCAGCACATTTTTACAATGTGTTCACTTCATGACGACTTGTAGTTGACTGGGCCGACATCTTTGTCGTATTGTCGACAGGTGGTGGGGATTAATTGTGATCAACCCTTTGTTCTAGACAGCTGATGGCATTGTTTCTCGTCATCACTATGACGTGTGTCATAATTTGTTATAACAATTTGCTTTTGTCGATCAGCACAGCCATCGAATATGTTTTGTTTTGCACGTACGCTCTTGGCCTTGAGATGAATCGTACCGATGAACTGCGTCGTTTCTTTAAACAAGGGGGAAATTGACCTAACCAGGTTTTATATGCATAAATACAATAAAAAATCCTTACATCCCATAATTATGAAAACAGGCTGTTTGTCCTGTTACAAACAAGCATGGATGTTACAACACTAAACAAGCAATTGAAATAAAACACTCATATCACTGTCAATACATTGTTTATTTACTGATGTCATAAATATTTTTTCACAAATAAAAATATATCACAGAAAATATAATTTCAATCCACAACTGTGATAACTATTATTATCATAACTGTAATTTTTACAAACAAAAAGATAACACACAAGCATAATATTGATCCACAAAATGCGGTATCAAACACATGTACAATTTCTATAACTCACTAACTCTCAACAAAAACTCACTATTGACTTCATCTACTACTGTTTATATATAGTTAGTAATGACGTCATTCACCAGCATACATTACTACTAGTACAGCCTAGGTTTTTCCAGGCCCTGTAAATGTAAAGTACATTGGTACAGAATATTCTAGTGTATTCTGTAAGTAGTGTCTCTATAAATAGTGTGCATCCATATGCAAGTTATACATCAACTGTGGATAATGTAAATATGTTTGAGTAACAAAATACATACTTAACCAACATGAGTAACATAACCTGTGTACTATTCTAATGACAGATAGTTTTAATAATACTAATCTCAATATTACTTAACACATTCACTGCTGATGATATACAGTCCACTTACTATAGGAGGTGAGCTCAGACTAAACAAAACATTTTACCATACCACAGGTACTCGGAAGTGAGTAGTGTGCTCCTGTTGGGAGACCCTAGTTACTCGGAACCAAGTAGTTAGCAGTGACTGTGATAATATATTGTATAATATTCATAATATTATTTTCAGTGTGGGTCGGGGGGGGGGGTTCTCTAGTGTACAATAACAAATCATTACATTCACCAAAACATACAACATTTGTTGATGTCTAGACATGGCTTAAGAGAAACAGATTATACATAGAAATCAGCAACAGGCAACCACAGGCTTGTGATAGATGCAACATGCCAAATAACTATTTATAAAATAAATTTTAGAAAATTGCAGCAATGAACATTTTAACTGGAACTTTTTTGTAAAATAACTCATTAACAGTAACAAACTGTTTACTTTAACCACAACAGTCAATCCCGTTTCAAGCAATTTGTCAATTTCAAAAGCACATGCAATTTAACTGCTCTCGAGCACTATAAATTTTGCTAGTATTAAAGCATTGGCAATATTAAGAAAATGAAGCATAAATGATCAGGGTATTTGGCTAGGCAGGAAGGTAGGATATTTGGCAGATGGATATGAAGGTGTTTAGCGGCCAAGATAGTGACACCACAGTGACACTGGAGGAATGGTCTGGTCAAGTATTGTGGCATAGTGAATCGCACACAAGGGTTGCTTAGAAGAAAAATTGTGCTAGAGTGACACGGGTGACAGTGAACAGAAGTGTGTTGCAGCTGTTACTAAGGATAGGGGTGGTAATGGATACTGAATACTATAGTAACTGTGGGAATCATCAAGACACAGACTCAGGAGGAGGCAAATATTATTACCTGTACTTAGCATAATTAAGCATATCAGTTATGTGCTGTCAAACAAAAAAAAGACTCATTGAATATGATCAATTGTTCTAATCCAATCCCAAATTTGACATTGTTCAGCCTGAACATATGTAGTTCCTTCTAATAAGTACAGAGAAATTTCAAATTTTTATGTCAAAAAACATAACTTTCAGATAAACAGAGAAAAACTATATTTTAAATATATGTCTGTTCCTGCATATTGTCCATTTAGACAATAAGCAAACCAATCAAATTATAAATTTGTGTTAGTTACAATCATGTTGTGGACGTAATATCTAAAAATATGGACTGCCAGTTGGCCACACCCACAACCATTCAACCTCTGCTAACAAATTTGCTCAGTATGTACATATTGTTTATTAACTTAAACGTAATTCATTAATGACCTTTCATGAAGTGTATAACTGCTTTGGACTGGAGAAACATAAAATACAATTCACTGTACAAAGTAACTGGCACAACATGGTACTAGATAGAGTAACAACAGTCAATACAGAAATATCAAGACTAGTCCCACTAAGCTGTGCACAAGAATGCTGAAAATATTCTACTGTAAATAAATATATAAAATCTATGTGCATAAAGTATTGGCAGCTGAAGAATAGAGATTTATTTAACACATTCACTTCATACTCATTCTATAAAGTGATTCTTTATACCATACATTACTAAACTTGTTCTACCAAAGTTTCCTTAAAATTAAGATCTGTAACTCTCTGGGGTTATCACAATCCTTTCTTATAACTAACCTAAACTAACCAAAGATAAAAAGTCTAATTCTTTTAAAAAGTGTGTCAGTTACTAATAAAAATATAAGTAAAAAGTAGGACTATGAAAATACTGTCTACTATACAGAACACTAAAATTAAAATTAAAAGTCTGACAGCTTAGGTCTAATTGTCAAATCGCCTTCCAAAAGAACATTTTATATTAAAAGAATAATAATTGTTACATGCAATTTCGTGTACAGTCTCAGAAACTTCTTTAAAGTTTCAGTTAAATGTCAGCCAATGTGTAAATATATTCATATAGGCTATACTGTAGAGTATTTCTGCATGTTTATATATAATTTGATAAAATTCCTGTCCCTTATAGTTTTTGATAATTTAGTCAGCACTCTTAATCATATAAAGGGTGCTCTTTATATGATTAAGAGTTCTGTCACTATTAGTTCAATGAAATCATACATTTATTGCATGATTATAAAGAGAAGTTGTACACAGTCAACATCCAATTTACTATAAAATGGTGTAGGGTTAAATAACTAAACCTTGTTTTATGGACTTACCTCTTTTCTGTCCTTTACTAGTCTGTGTAGTCCCATGTTTTCCCTTTTTGCTAGAATTATTATAACTACTGAGTTTTATGTTTATCTAAGTTTCTCCTTTTCCTACTTTTCTTAATTTTCACTTCCCCATGTTCATCTTTAATTAACACAAGTCATACTATATTCAGTAACGTTGTCATAAGTTGCACAAATCATTATATTTCATTTGCTTAATCATCCCCACCAACTAGGTTATATTCTTCTAGAAATCCAGTTGCTTGTAACAAGTGTATCCATAAATAACTTCTGACTTCTGTGTTTCCTATTCTGTCATTATTTATAATTTCTCTAATATATGTCATGCACTGGCATTTCATTTCAAACAACTTTTCTTTTACTTTTTTTGGCATTCAGTACCCATAATTCTTGCAACCAGGTGATATAATCAAATAGCTTCATCTTTACCTTTTTGAATGTTTTATTTTTTGTACTTATAAAATTGTTATTTATGGCATAAATAAATTTACTGTTTATCATTACATTAATACTTTTACAGCCAGAGTCAACTTCCATCAAATTATTTTTTGGGCTGTTGGGTCATGTCCTCTTCTTATAAAACCAGGGCAGTTCTGCTGTCGGTCTCCTGCAGAGGAGCAGGATGGTAAATGGAAGACCCACTGAAGATGACTGCCACAGCTGTAGTAGAAACGTCTGGTATTATAAGAGGAGGACCACAGCCCAGAAAATAATTTTACTGAAGTTGTACTGCTACCAATATTTCCATTCTTCTGTTAACTTCAGTTTTTTATTTCCTTTTTTATCTTATATTTCTTAATTTGATTTCAATATTCAAATCTTTACTATCTTCTCATAATTAATCATTTTGATTTTGTATTGTTATTTTCAATCCTTTTTCTGCCCATCTACTTCTAAATTCGTTTTTAATTGCTTTCATATTAAAACTACTACATCATCTGCAAATGTCCTTTCTGAAATACTTACTCTTTATATGTTCAGGTTGCAAGAAATTTAATACACTTTAATCTGGCATACAAGCATAGTTAGCATAGATTGTAATTGCTTTTGGATTTTATAAATAAAATAAAATAAAATATATATTAACTTATAAATAAATGTAACTTATAACTTATAAGTTAACTTATATATAACTTATTAATATAAATAAAATAAATGTTAACTTAATTATTATAATGATTTTTAATGTTTTTGCAAGGGAATCTGAAAGTGCAGACACTTCTCACCCAACAACAAAACAAAATGGTGAAGCTGCGCCAACTAGTCAGATAGGACCAGTAAGTTAAACATGAAGAAGAAACATAACAATTATTAAAGCTATAATTATGAACTTAGAAATATCTGTTAAATAATTATGTATGTAAGTAATTTTTTCTAACTCTCAATATCTGTATATTTGTCTCTGTCTGTCTGTCTATATCCCTCTCTCTCCCCCTCTTTCCTCTCACCACCCTCTCTGGCCTATCTATCCATCTTGATATCTGTTTATCTATCTGTCTCTGTTCATTTGCCTGCTTATCTGTGTATCTCCCCCACTCTCTCTACTTCAAACCACTTTACTAGAAAACTCTAGTAAAGCTCTGATGATAGCCTGACAAGTGAAGTCTCTTATACCAAACGGTGTCACAAACATGACAGAATAGCTGTTTACAACAATATTTATCATTTGGTATAACATTTGTCATTGTGGCGCATATTAATAATTCATAACAACATAGTAATAAAAAAATTCAGTCAGCATTGTATTCAATTTGCTTCAAATCTGTTATATACTTTTGGGGGCCTTAGCAACAGTGAGTGCTTCCACTGTGATAAGTACATTTTCACTTCCTGACTGTAACCAAATACCTACTGCTTATCTATAGTTATCACTGTGTTCAGGAACTTACAATGTCCAACACGTCCTACGAAATCTCAAAATGGAGCCATTCCTGTTTATGCAAAAGTAAATTGTACACAATTTTTAGCGCCATTCTATGTAGCGCAAATCCTCCTTTAAATTTGCATGCTACCAACTTTGTGAATGCCATATTATGTCTAATGCCAGCAAGCATCAATCATTCATTATTAAACACAACACTTCCTCCTTCCTCAATGACATCCGCATGTGGCTTGATTACATCCACCCAAAAATGATGATCACTCTCCACCTGTGTGTGTGTGTGTGTGTGTGTGTGTGTGTGTGTGTGTGTGTGTGTGTGTGTGTGTGTGTGTGTGTGTGTGTGTGTGTGTGTGTGTGTGTGTGTGTGTGTGTGTGTGTGTGTGTGTGTGTGTGTGTGTGTGTGTGTGTGTGTGTTGGGGGGAGAATTTTGAATTGGTTGTGCCATTCCTACATTTCAGCAATTCCATGGCATCATTGCAAAAGACTGTTGAATTTTGCGAAGTGTTATTACATGGCTATCTCACCAAGCTTTAAGCAAACCATGACTCAGTATCATTGTTACAAAAGCCCTGACAGCAATTGACGCACCTGGTGGGTCACATAAAACTTGTCCATGTGAATAACAGTTTGTCTTTCCTTGTGCACACTTTGTATACCTTAACATCATTATTTATGTATAAAAAAATTAAGTTCAGACATTTTTAGATGGACCTCCTAAATATTATAAAGGTTCATGACCAAGGGTAACATATGAGACTAAAATTAAATACAATTAAGAACTTAACAAATGATTGTTCTTCAGGATGCTCTTAGCGTAGCAGCTGAAGCAGAAAGATTACGTCTGCTGGAATTACTTGCTGTTACCAACAAGAGATTGGAACAGGAGCGACAGTCTTGCACTGAAGCTCAGGTATGGTATTGAGAAGCTGACATTGGAGTAATAATTTGGCTAATTGATTTAAATATGATGTATTGCCTTTTATAAATTATTTTTAGATATAAGTAACACAAAAGTGACAAAGGTTCAAAACTATTATAAAAAACGAACATTTTACATATTAAAAATGTTTAATTATAGTTTTGTTTTGTATGCTGAAATATGAGAAGGGAAAAGAATGATAGAAAACATTCTTCACTATGTGCATAACATTTTATAGAAGGAAATACAAATTTACAGGTCCAGTGAAAAGTATTAAAAATACAAAATAAAGTAACAAAGTTAAGAGATGCATTTAAACTTTTGAAGTAAAAATGTGTAAAATTAATAAACATTAAAACATAGTGGAATACTTATATAATTTATAATTAAGCGTGAAAGTGACCAACCCTACCACTTGGCCAAACCCATATTTGTTTAGCTCTGAAAGTGCTGATTCAGTCCTACTGTTCTTCTGTTGTTCTGACCATGGGAGTCTTCTTTGAATAATGTTATAAAAATAACTGTTGTATAAGATAGCCTTGGTTTTATCATTAAAAATGTAAAATAATAAATTCTGTTAAAAAATTCTTATAAAAACAATTTTTTAAGTTTACAGCCACATTTTACTGACGTTAATACCAATTTACTCATTCTATAATTAGGCATCTCTCAGCCATAAAGCTGAGTGTCAACTACAAAAATGTGTTATTAAGTCTCTAAGTCTGATCTCTCTAAGTCTCTATGTCTATGTCTAAAAACTGATCTCTAAGTCTCCAAGTGAAATTTTTTATTCATATTTACATGCATGTAAATATTTGTGGTCCTGTATTTCTGGACATTCTCCAGAATCCTATATTAACTCCCATATGGAGCTCAGGCATGGGGTGTAACCATGATAATTAACTAACATTTAAATTCACCTGAAGGGCCTTGGTTTGAAGTATGGTGAGTATTAAATGCATGGCTAAAATTATGGTAATTATGCTACTAATAATGGCTAAAAATTGTCCTAATTATTGGAACTCAGGATATACTCTTTCATAGTTGAATTTTTTATTTTGTCTTTTCAGGAAATTCTGAGACACCTTCTGACACTGGCGATTTCCACTGCTTCCACTTTGTTAATATATTTCTCTGATACTTTCCATGATGTAGTAGTATTGCCTAAGAGATTAAAATGTAATTAGGTAGGGAATAATACTACAACAGAAAAGTAAAAGAAAAAAGAATAAAAGAGTGAAAAAAGTGTTTCGGGTGGAGAGATGAACTGTCTACTTGTTGACAGAAGAAACAGACAAAAACAAGGAAGGCCTTTAATCAGAAATGAGTCTAGTTATAAAGACAAGAGATATTATATTCTCTATCATAAATTTTCTGTTTTTGAACTAATGAAGGTTTTATTTGTTTAAAGGACAATTTGCGCCGTGAAAGACACAAAGCAGCAAGACTGGAGACTAAACTGGCTAAACAAGAACTGGACAGAGTGACCAGTAGGAACAGTGGTTACTACTCTCCGCAGCCCAGCAAAACCTCAGTTGAGTCAGTTTCCGAAGAACTGAAGTACAAGTATGTAATATATATAAAACATTTCTCTACTAGTAATTTTGTACAAACCACTATGTTGTCTTTGGTATTGACTGCCGAAAGTGCTTGTCAGTACCATGTACAGTTACGTTATTTTTGAATTTATAAATACGATATATCTCACAAATGTGGTTATGTATACAAAAACTAAGACGCCATCTTTGCAATTAACTAAGTCATGGGCCAGAAGTTCGTTACGCGAAGTCATAGGAAACGGAAATTGCTTGGAATAACAAAACAGCTGTTCTAATTGTTACCAATGAAATACCCCTTTTTATTCTTTACTTTGTTACATAACATTTTTTAAAACCAACTGTAACCCTTCCAAAAACATAATGTGTAATAATAACTTTGATTAAGTTTAATGATTATATGTTTAAATGATTATACAATAATAACATGTATATATTTATATAGTGGTGCTCAACCCAGCACTTAGAATAATTACGCACGCACACAACCACTCACCCTTTCATTATCATGGTACAACTTATTTAAATTTTGGAGCTCCTTAAATTTAGATTGAAATTTTGAATAATTTGTTAAATGATTGATTTCTACAATAACATATATTGGGAAATAAAGGATTCAAAATATATAAGGAACGCTCTCACCAATTTCCGTGTTGGCTTCCTCGCACTGCCAGTCTCGTTCGTATATCGGCACAATCGGTGTATTTTACTGCGCTTGACGGGACACCTTTGGTCAACCCACGTAACCCACCGTCGTGGGACCGATTCTATACGTCGATCTTGTTTACGAACGATTTAATCGGTCGAGGACGCCTACACCAAACCGAACTATTACTTTCCTTAATACATTTTGATAGTAGATATTATACTGTTTATTAACCACCTACAGTGGTCTAAAAAGTTAAAATTCACTCGTAAGTGAATGGGCGGCCGGCCGGCTCAAATCAGAGCTGCAGATGAAATGACGGCAATTTCTGGTTGAAATCTGCGGAAGTGGGGTGTATTGACGTCACATTCCTTTGTCTAAGTTGTTGACATCGCCGTTTGTAGTTGTCAACACATTCTCCGCCTCTGACGTAACGAAGGCTTGGCTCTGCTTATCTCAATAACTGCACACTGTTTTTGTGATGTGACACCGTTTTTTGTCATGAATTAGTTAAAATCCTGGCAAATACTGTAATATAGTCCACTCACCGTAAATTCTATATAGGGTGTTTGAGGTTGGGTTGGGTATGTCAAAAAATAGGAAAATACAATATTTATTATCTCGTTACCATATTTTATGTAATTATACAATGTACCATGATTGTACCATCACAAAACCCCCTCAATGAAAGATGGTGTGACGAAGCACACAAACTTTCATTGACCCTTTCATACCTCCTAAAGGGATCAGTCAGGACAAGTCGCCACAACCCCCTTACAATTTTATATAAAAAAATAACAATAACTCACCCTTGGTCTGGTGATGAGGACTGTACCTTCATGACCTTACTGGACTTCTCCTGCGAGATCCCAACACCATAAGGCCACTTAGGCTCTTAACGCCCCTGCTCTGACGCGTTGGCCAGCTCAGGACCGCTGTCACACCCCAAACACTGAAACAATTTATAAAAAATATTAATATAGTGGCTTATTGAATCACTCCATCCTCAACTGATATGGTTCCCCTTAGCTAAGTGCTGGTTTGTGCCAATAAGCACTGGGTTGGCTTAATATATTTTACTATGCTTAATAAAATTATAAGATTATAATTTAATAATCTTCAAGAATTAAAAAGAATATTATACCAAAATTGAATAAGATATAATTGAAAATATAATAAGAAAATTACACATTATAATCTCCCAAATCTGGAGAAAAACAAATTATAAAAGAATTAATAACTCTATATATTTATTTATTGAATACTCTTAGTGCATGATAAAACAAAACAAAAAATTATTATTATTATTATTATTAACAGTTAATTATTTGGCTGATAAATATTATTAATAGCGCCATTTAAAATTTTTTCTCTTCCTACACACATTATAAAATCATGTTAAAAAGTTTTCAAATAAATACATAATACATTAATAATTAACACTGATATATTAATAATACAGTTAATACATTTTAAACACTCAATCATATTTAATCATATCCAAGATATGCATTAACATTTGTATAATTTACTTAAAAGTTGTATTTAAATTAAAATTTACCATTTCAGTTATTAATTAAACATCAAATTTATTTATTTATAATAATAAAATACATTTTGAACTTATTGTTACTATTCATATTACATTATTATTTCATTATTCATAATTCACTTCTTACTTTCTCTATACTCTGAACTTTCTATCTACCTAACTACCTAACCTCTCACCTTCTATCACTGTTTAGTCTGGATAACTCCTATATTCACTATGCTTCATTATATAATTTTACTCACCTTCTTCTAACTGACCATCAAATTTACCTATCAATGACACCAATATCTCAATTATAGACTCCATTACTAATTCCATTTAAATCATATGGCACCGCTCGTCTTTGCACTGGGTTGGGTGTTCCCTAACTGGCTATATACATCTCTAATATTTTTGCCCTTCCATATAATTCGGCAAACACTCCCTTAAACTACTCTATTAACTGCCACAACACTATTGGTTGGCTAATCTTTATCACCTCACCCCCACTACAGAATTCATCAACAATAATTATATGTATGTACCTTTACTTAAACCTTCTTTACAAATAATAACTACCTACTGTGTCCCTAACTATCTAATAATTCTCTTTATATTTTCTTAAAAATTCTTATTTTTCTAACTCCATTTACATCAATTGCATAACTCACCTGCACTTTATCTATACCAAGGCTCTATTCCTGTTTAAACACTTACTATAATCATTGACAATTCTCTTATAAAATTCCTCTCCTACCTACTTATAACAATACCTCTTTTCAAAATTCAAGTATAATTATTTATTTAAACATTCATTATTATTATTCATTAGTAATTAATTAAAATATTATTATTAAACATGTTACATATATAGAATATATAATAATACACACTGGGGTACCTGTAATACATAATACACATCAAAATACATGGATATATAAATACAGTTAATACAATAAAATATACACTCCAACTTCATTATTGTGTCAGTAATCGAAATCAGTCCATAACAGTCCAATTCAAAACCACTTTGCACATTATTATTTAATGTTCATATCACAATATAACAGTCTATCCACCATCATTAAACAATAAACGAATCTTAGGTCTATATAAATTCTTATTTAATACATAGATTTTATTATTTGCAACATTATATTTATATTCCTGTATGCAATTGTTATTAATCAAATACTTCCAGTTACTATCAAGTAGAGTTCCGTTTGTCTTAGTATCATATGTCATTAATCGGTTTATACTATAATTATCCCCATAATATTCCACCACAGGTAAGTACCTAATGTCTTTATTCTCATTTCTTGTTATTTTCAATTTATTGTTATTATCAGGTAAGTAGTCATCATTTTCATATACCACATATAACCCTAACCTTTCTAACAGTTGTCTGTAATTTCTTTTTACTTTAAATATTTTTATTACTCTCTTACTCTCACAATATCTCTCTATACTTTCTCTCTTAATACATTTCTCTCCATAACACCAAAATACACTTTCTCTCTCCAAATATACAAGGGTCCCTATCATAAAATCGTTGCACCTCTTAGGTACACAAAAACTAAAAGAAACTTTATTTGTAGAACTATCGTCTATCAAACTACATGAAGGCTTGTCTTCACCCCCTAATACAACATTAAAAGAAAATTCTACCCCCTGCATTCCTTGTACTAAAATACTTTCTCTCAACTTTCTTTCTGACTTCATAAACTCAAATATTTCATTGTCATGCGTTATATTTTCATTATCATGTTTATCCTCTTCTACCACCACTATCTTACTACCTGTATTATTTGAATTATCTAGAGTACATTCATTTTTGGAATTATCAGTTTTAAATATGTTATCCAGTACAGCATTTTGCTGGGTACTACTATCTAGTACTTTCTGACTTTCTAATTTACTTTCTACCACATGTAACTTATCTAATTTTGTAATCAGCTGGTCACATTTTTTAATAAGTTTATTGTGACTCACTTTTATTTCATTCTTTAATTCATTGAATTTAATTTCAAAATCTATTTTCTGTTCATCTAGTTTTTTATCAAAACTGGCAAATTTATTTAATAAAAGTTGCATCATTGCATTAGTTTCATCCTGCTTACTATCTAAACTAGTTGAAATGGATGTATTGACTTTCGTTATTTCTACAGATACAGGCGTATGCACCTCGTCAATCTGACTAGTTTGAGGTGTTTGTACATCCATCTCGCCAGTCAAATTTACATTAGTTGTACCTATTTCTAACGTAATATTGTCATTAGTACTCATTTTGGCAATTGTGTAATGCACGCATGCATACAATTGTCTAACCTAATTGTGGGGTTATGTATACTAGTTATAAAATTTTGTGTCCGTTACCTCAAGCAATTTGTTCCGTTCTTTCTAGGCGTACATTAGGTAATAATATGTTTAAATAATACCACCTAATGTCCCTGTTCGGGCGCCACCTGTACAGTTACGTTATTTTTGAATTTATAAATACGATATATCTCACAATTGTGGTTATGTATACAAAAACTAAGACGCCATCTTTGCAATTAACTAAGTCATGGGCCAGAAGTTCGTTACGCGAAGTCATAGGAAACGGAAATTGCTTGAAATAACAAAACAGCTGTTCTAATTGTTACCAATGAAATACCCCTTTTTATTCTTTACTTTGTTACATAACATTTTTTAAAACCAACTGTAACCCTTCCAAAAACATAATGTGTAATAATAACTTTGATTAAGTTTAATGATTATATGTTTAAATGATTATACAATAATAACATGTATATATTTATATAGTGGTGCTCAACCCAGCACTTAGAATAATTACGCACGCACACAACCACTCACCCTTTCATTATCATGGTACAACTTATTTAAATTTTGGAGCTCCTTAAATTTAGATTGAAATTTTGAATAATTTGTTAAATGATTGATTTCTACAATAACATATATTGGGAAATAAAGGATTCAAAATATATAAGGAACGCTCTCACCAATTTCCGTGTTGGCTTCCTCGCACTGCCAGTCTCGTTCGTATATCGGCACAATCGGTGTATTTTACTGCGCTTGACGGGACACCTTTGGTCAACCCACGTAACCCACCGTCGTGGGACCGATTCTATACGTCGATCTTGTTTACGAACGATTTAATCGGTCGAGGACGCCTACACCAAACCGAACTATTACTTTCCTTAATACATTTTGATAGTAGATATTATACTGTTTATTAACCACCTACAGTGGTCTAAAAAGTTAAAATTCACTCGTAAGTGAATGGGCGGCCGGCCGGCTCAAATCAGAGCTGCAGATGAAATGACGGCAATTTCTGGTTGAAATCTGCGGAAGTGGGGTGTATTGACGTCACATTCCTTTGTCTAAGTTGTTGACATCGCCGTTTGTAGTTGTCAACACATTCTCCGCCTCTGACGTAACGAAGGCTTGGCTCTGCTTATCTCAATAACTGCACACTGTTTTTGTGATGTGACACCGTTTTTTGTCATGAATTAGTTCAAATCCTGGCAAATACTGTAATATAGTCCACTCACCGTAAATTCTATATAGGGTGTTTGAGGTTGGGTTGGGTATGTCAAAAAATAGGAAAATACAATATTTATTATCTCGTTACCATATTTTATGTAATTATACAATGTACCATGATTGTACCATCACAACCAAAGACAACATAGTGGTTTGTACAAAATTACTAGTAGAAATATTTGAGACCACCAACACTCCAATACAACAATATATAAAAAACTGTTTTGTTTTGTATAAAAACTTTTGCAGTTTACTTATGCCTTTGTCCCTTCTATTTGTGGTGTTGAGTCAACAACATCATATGGTGTTAACAACTCCAGATATCAGTAAACAATTTCCCGTGATGTTGTAAAACTGGTGATTGAAATCGCCATATCATAGGTATCATTGCTGAGATCACAGTATCTTGCATGACCATTTCTATCACATTTTAAGTAAACAACTTTGTACAAAAAAACTTCGTGTAAGGTAGGAGCTGCATTTGGAGTTCTTACACTTTCTGGGCATGCAGGGATCATCTTTAGTGCTCGTGTGACCACATTTAAACTCTAGTGCCCACTTACAAACCATTGTTTTAGAAAGCACAGCATTTCTTAACACATTTCATTGTTAATTTCAATTGGTGTTAGACCTTTTTTTAACAAAGCATTCAATCACAACGCGGTGTTTGGTTTTGTCCAATTTTCATAACACACATGACATGTAAATTTTGAACAGCTAGTAAATAATTAATAAATTGACTGATAGATTTGGAAATTAACAGGTGTTTACATAAAATATGAGTCTTACAACACACTAAAAATTTGTGTTCTACTGCTGAGCTGTAGATGTTGCTCCCCAAACTTTTCAACTGACCCTCATACATTGTCATTACAATTGCATGGATCATTGTATTTAAACAGTGGAAAACATAATTGAGTTTTCCTTCTACCTCTGAGTTGTCAGTTTTAACACTTACTTTGGCTGACTTCACTCTACCATCATTTTACATGCCCATACAAGATTAACTGTTTACTTTTGATATTATCTGTAATCAAATGTGTGACTTTGCACAAAAAGTATCTGTAGAAATCTATTTTGGCCACTTTTATGGCGTTTCCTGTTATCTTTCAGTAAACACATCTCAGAACTTAAGGTATATCTTTTACAGTTGTTTCGGATAATGTTGTAATTGTGTGAATATTGAATATGGTTCCTGGACAGATTAGAGGAAAAAAAGTTAATACAGTACAGTTACCATAGGAGAATGCAGGAAACAAGGTTGTCTCATAAGACATTTGATTAGAGACCTACAGGAATAAGAAGAGGCAGACCAAGACAGACATGGAAACAAGTTGTAGATACTGATGATACACAAGTTGTTTCTTTGATTAAAGTATTAAATCTTCCTTTCTGAGAAATTTTCATGCCTCCCAAATATTTATAATCTTAGTTAAATATTTATACCCTTCCCCTATCTTTTAATATTAGTTTCCTCCAATGCACATTGTAACGTACCAAAATAGCAGTTACATAAAATAAATATCTAATACATCAAATAAAAGGATAACATGAAAATATTTCATCGAGCATAGAAGAAGGAACAGGAGAATACAAATAAAATGTGTATCTACGAATGAATAATATTGAACCAACCCAACGAAGAAGAAAGAAGAGTAATAAGAATGTCATCGAGTATAACAAAGAGAGAGAAAATACCAATGAGCCAATATAATACGTTAGCATCCAGGCCCAATAGATCAAAATAGTGAGGGAATATGCCGAAAATAATTATCAATATAAAAAGGAGACGAATCGAGTACAATCACCATAGTAATAAAACAAACTAATGTGTTAATGAATGTGAAATAAATATAGGACAATGACTACCATAATAATAAATAAAAATATGGAAGAGTAGGACAATACTCAGGGAACATGAATTATCACAAATAATGTGTAACCAAGGAGAACACCGACAGTGAGAAACAACTAACCAGAAGAAGAAAAGAAGAAGAAGAGGAAAAGAAATGTACCATGAAGAATGAAGATTATGTATGAACAGTACAAGACATCAACATTCACAAGATATGCAAGGAATTAAAATCAATGTAGTGACCAGAATCAGTGTAATGATTATTTGGATACCAATAATGAAGAAACCAAGTGTTGAGCATCAATAAGTGATCACAAACAATTACAGTGAATACTTAATATAAGTGTAACAACATGTGATATGATAACCTTTTTACCCCAAGTAAACAGCACAAACAATACCAGTGAAAATTTTTATAACGTAGAGAAGTGATTAACCATTGTAAGTGAAAGAATCCACGATTAACTAGTGAAATGCACAGACAATTAGTGTAACAAGTTTAATCCAAGATTGTTAAAATCACAGAGATAATCAATAAGACCACCAAAAAATATGAGACAGAAAAGTGAATTAATTGTTCGTAGGGAGTAATAATAAAAGCTTTGTAATCCTTGATATGAAATGTGCCTGAATGCCATAGCAAGACAGGACAAAATGTAAATGAATGTCAAGACAAATAGTAGCAAATAAACTAATTTGTTGTGTATAAACCAGTCAATGTACCAAAGACTAGGTACAACCCACCAAAATATGTAACATAATTAGACTAAGAATACCAGTATTATTGTTTCAACAAATAGTGTAAAAATGTGTACAAAATGTGTAAAACTTAATAATAAACCATTGTAGTAGAATGCCATAATGAGATGGCAATAGTTGAGTTAAATACTGTAAAAAACTATGTAGCACATTGTTGTCAGACAAATGACACATAACCTCACAGGAGTTGAACCTACAACATAAAATCATATACATTATAACGTTGCCAAACCCTGATCGAATTTGATATCAATAAGTATGTAAAAAATGCTAAGAAATAATATATTTTGATAAATAAATAATAACGAGAATGAAAGTAGTAAATATAATTAAGAGTGAAGGAGGAAGGATAGTAAACCAAAGGTGATTATTAAATAAGAAATACAAACTAGACTGACAGACAAATGACATTGACCCAACCCCAGAGATTGGCCAGATATTAACCAAAATAAAGCGAGACAAGATGGAAGTGAAGGAGAAGAAAAATGAATTTAAATAATGGACCAAACCAACGGCAAAGAAAATAAAATGAACCAAGGTGATGAAACACAGACAAATAATGTAGAAGAGGGAAGGGGGTGATGATACCATCCAATATCAAAAAAGGAACGAAACCGGTGATTAACCAATATAAAAAAGAAATGTTAATATTATCTATGTGACAAATATGACCCATAATTAATAAAAACCCATTAAATAAAAATACACTAACCCATGAATTAGTAGTATATGTAAATAAGAAATCTAGAAAGAGACATGAACTTGTTAGGTACAAATAAACTTTGTAATGATAGTGAGATAGTGAGAAATGTAATGAAAATAATTAAGTGACATAGAGAAATAATAATAGGGTTTACCCACCAATAAGTGTAAAATAAAAAGTGATAACAGTGACAGTGATGTGTGAAAAAGGATATTGTAAGCAATAGTGTAATTAAAAAGATAGTGATAGATAAGTAAACACTCAATGAATCAATGAAGGACCAATGAAAGATTTAAGAGTGGAATTGTAAAAAATTATATAGTTAAGGGTAATTAGAGATAGTGTTTAGGTTAGAAATAGGTGAAGAATACAATATTATTCAGGGGAGAAAGCCCAGGTAAAATAAACTGTTTGTGTTAACATGGGATGTAGAAAAGTATTAGTAAAGACTTAAGTAATTAAAAATATAGTTGGTAAATACCCTATGTTATGAGGGAAATTAAGTTAAATAAATTTACAAGAAGTAATGATGTTTATTACTCAGAATAGTAGCAAAGACGGAAATTATTGTTAAAACCAACAGTTAATAATAACTTGGTAAAGAATTGTTTGTTTCAATTATGAAGAGGATATGGCTGGAGGGAACTTACAGTCCATAGGCCTAAGTGTTATATTTTAAGTATTAAGACATAAAAAATAATCCTGACATATGTTCAGAACAAAAACAAACTCAAGACATAACAACCACTAAACAAATCATTTATAACAACAGAACAAAAACTTTGTAAGGAGATGAAATATAATTAGAATAATTTAAATAGAAATAATCAATGGCTACTAAGGCCTAGGAAATGTATAACTGTCAATGATAAATAATTGCAAACTGTATAAAAACAACCAGGAGATTAAGAAATTCAAGGCAAGTAAATAGCCGAGAATAATTTATAAATCATTTTAAAGAAAAAATATTAGAATAAGAACTTAGTTTAAAAGAGAAATGTAAATACCAAATATTAACAGATTTGTACAAACATTGATATTTCATAAAAACATACATTATGGGATACCAAATTAATCTTTGAAAGGAAATAATAACAGTGGTGATAATATTTAATATGTAGGGAAGAGGACGGAAGAATATAATCAAAAAGAAGATATGCAGTTATTTTGAATAAAAATTCAAAATTTGATAACAATAGACTACTTCAGAATTAACCAATCAGGATTATTTGGTTACTATGACAACAGTCGTTTGGTGTCTAATTACCGTTAGATTTCTTTACTATATATATGAAGCTTTCGTTGAATAGACGCTAGTTTTCGAATGACCAAAATTGTCAATTAAAACACCAAAAATCTCAGAAGAAGTTACTAGCAAGTGAATACCAAGAAGTAAGACGATGACTGGAACCATATTACTGAAGTCGAGGCCGAATTAACGAAATAAGAAAATAAATTCCTACCGATTAAACTGGAAAAGGTGCCTGATGTCCCAAACCAATGCAAATTAAAGAGGATTGCAGTATAACCCATTAATACCAGATCGTATGAACTCGTCCTATCTACTGAAGTGATAAGTACCTATTAAATTACCCAAATTTCTAAATAAACTCACGTTAATTATTTCTCACTAAAGGTCGAAATCTCACTAAACTGAACATAATTACTTTCAAAGATTAAAAAGAATACTAAGTCACTGAAAATTTATAAACTGACAAAAGATAACCTGTTGTTAATTATCCATAACTTGTAAACACTTTTACTACACTACACTAAACAAATTATACCTACACAATATATTATTTAAGTTTAACTGATGTAAGGGTGTGTATTTTTATTGTTTTAAACATTTGTAATCCTTTTAACGTAATCTCAAGAACCTGTGACAAACGAACTCTAATATTTTGTGTATAATTTCCAACAGACGCCATTACTAAAAGTCTGTTTATCAGTTCAAATATCGATTTGTCAAACCCTGTAGTTGTCTCATATAAATAACCGGAGCATTTGTAGTAGAACAATTTGTATTAAATGAATAACTAATCACTAATAAAAAATGTATAAGTATTGAGTGTAACCACGGTGTTATAATTTCATTAGGAGGTGCACAATATTTTATGTACATTTTAGCAGACAAGTAGTGTTGACGACTAACGATTTACACAGCCCACGCAACGAACTACTGATCGCTACAGTCGGCCTAGGCTGGCGGAAATATTTGAATTATTCAAACCGCCTGAGCTGCGCTGGTCATACACCTTTGAATTTTATTTTAATTGTTTTAATAAAACAAATTGGTGCCACCGGGATTTTCACACTCCTAGTGAACAACAGGTAAGAACATCGAGACCTGGTTATTCGTACGTTCGCAACGGACGAAATCTGCGGACGTTGCATGCATTTGAACTACGGATAGAGAAGACACTTTATACCCATTACACACAAATTGTATATTATTTACATTTTACAGAGTAAAATGGTAGCCGTACACACGACTCCCATTACAAATTGACGCATCCAACGTGTGGCAGAATAACACGACAGAGACCACACAGTAAATTTTACAAATTGGCTTCCATCGCGGGGCTTGAACGAGGCGGACGTCTCAGACTTACCTTTACAAATTGGCAACCAACTGGTGGAGCTAGAAGAGAGAGAAATACGAAATTCTAGCGGCGATTGCGAAAGGTTACAACATGCACACCAGAGGATTGTCAAAAAAATTGGCAAAGGAGAAGGAGATGGAAGAAAACAGAGGGGAAGAAGAGGAAGGAACACCGATTGAAGAAGTGGAGACAGTAATAACCACAACAGAACCAAGCCAAGACGAAGAAATGGAACCACAGGCTGGAGATAGGGAGGAAGCCAGAGGAGGAATGGATTTACAAAAATTATGGGAGTTGATTAATGGAAAATTAGACAAGAATGAGGAAAGTTTGAAGGAGATGAACAATAAATTCGACGGCATGAAGAAAGAAACCAGTGACAATTTGAAACAGATCAATGAAAAAATAGTGAGTACAAATGAAAGTACTAAGGAAGAATTGAGGAAAACAGTCAACCAAAATAATGAAACACTACAACAACGATTACTGGAGGAAATTCAGCAAAGAAACGAAGAATTGAAGGAGGACCACAAGAAAAATAAAGAAGAAATGAAGCTACAGATGGCACACCAATTAATGGAGTACTGAGAAGAAGCAAAGCAGCAGATTACGGAAATCAATGACAAATTAGAGGAGACGTTGGAGAAGCTAGAAAAAACCAACGAAAATGTTTCTGAAGTCCGTGAGGAGGTAATCAATAAAATAAACAACCTCGAAGGAGAAACCAAAAAGAGAATTGAGGAATGTCACGAAGAAACAACCACAAGGTGGGAACAAGTGAACCAGGACATGCATCAAGTCCGGGAAGAGAATCAGAAGGAGACAGCGATTGTACGAACAGACCTGGGAGAAAGAATGGAAGGAGTGTACAGCAATTTAAATAAAATCGACAGTAAGGTGGACAAAAATAAACAAAAAATTGAAGAGATACATAGACGAGAAGAATTATTACAGGAAGAAGTGGACGCCTGGCGTGACCGATCATGTAACCACAACCAAATATTTAACAATGACAATAGAGATACAATAAATTTCCGCAACTATAAGCGCAACCCGATGGAGTTTTTGAAGAGAGTAGAAGAACTGATAATAAAGAACCGTGAAACACGATGGACAGCAGTGAGGGGAATGTTAGATGACATGTTTAAAGAAACATATGACAACTGGTGGACTGCCACACGACCAGACATCCAGAGCATCCAAGAATTTAAAACCCAATTCAAAGCAAAGTACTGGTCAGAGTCAACCCAGAACATGGTCCGTAACAATTTAAGTAACGGAAGGTATGAAAACCAAAACAGACAAACATTAACCTCATACTTTCTAGGAAAAATCTGCATGGCCAGGAATTTGGAACCACGCATTCCGGAAGAGTGTTTAGTAATACAATTATCGTACCACTATGACGATGCGATCCAGAAAGCCCGCATGTATAGTCAAGTCAAGACAATTCAGGACATGGCTAGTTTATTAGAGAGCCATGAACACGAATGGCAATACCACAAGAACAGATTCACGAGTTTCCAAAATAGTAGACCAAATGAAGGGCCATCTCCACCAAACCAACAGGGTGACAATAAGCCACCACTGAACAACACAAATAACTACCAAGGAAATCAACGAGGGAATAATGCGCCCAGGAGCTATCACTCAAACAATAACAATAATGGCAATTTCAGAAACGATTACAGAGGGAATCAACAACAGAACGGTCCTAATAATTATTACCGTCCAGGAAACGGTAACAACAACAACAACAACCGAGGATACCGACCGCAAGTGAATTATGTGAGATGTCAAGCACGACGTAGTCCAGTAAGAAATTATTCTCAGGCAAGTAACCGACGAACGTACTATAACCAGGTACCAAACACAAGAGTCCACACCTTCGAGGAAAATGTCAGGAATGATGGTGATGATACAAACCACCAACAGGAACCATCAACAAGCCAACAAATGAACACAAATGAAGTCAGAACCAATGAGACCAGTCCTCATTTAAACAAATAAGGTCGGTGAGAACTGTGAACAGCCCATCACTGGACCAATCTCTTGGGGAATATAAGACAACAAAAGACAAGAAGATCACCATAATATGTACTAACTATTTGAAAAATATAAGGGACGATTTGATCGAAGAAAATGATAACATGATGCCCATTAGAAACAACGAAATAGTGTATGTGAGTGCCCAAATAAATGGAATTCTATCAACCATAATGATCGATACAGGGTCTAATGTCTCTCTGATCGACCAAATAGAATTAAATAGACTACAGCAGGGAAGTAGTGTACCCATATCAACCCTGCCCATAAACAATATAACTATCATTGGTGCTACCGGCCGACAAAATAAAACCGTCCGGAGACAAGTATCCTTGGAACTTAATAGCAAAGGTATAATAGTAACTATGCCATTTCTTGTTGCCAGCGGCCTACCTTTCTCAATACTTGTTGGGTGTGATGTACTCAGACAACACTCTGCCATAATTAACCTGCGGCAGGGAGAAGTATCACTAACCACAGAACAAGGGATATGGTCAGCCGATCTAGTGAATGGTGGCAACTTACCATTAATAACAAACCGCTGTAACATGATCCAAAACAATTATTGCCAACAATCACCCGAAAGAATATTGAAAGATTGGAAGGATGAAGAATTATGGTCAAGCAAGCTGGATGAGATCAGAAGCTTCCAACGAGAAGAACAATATCCACAGATTAGTGTGCAACAGTCAGAGGAACTCATAAGTATATACAACAGATATAAACACATTTTTTCTGACGCCCCAGGCAAAGTAAAGAATTATCAATACCGAATACGATTTAAAGAACCCGTTGACTTCAAGAAAAAATCTTATCCCATTGCTTACTCACAAAGAAATGCAGTGAGGGCAGAATCAATCAAATGATGGAAGACGATATCATTGAATTAAGTCAATCACCCTATACAAGTCCAATAGTGGCGATACCAAAAAAGGACGGAAAGGTGAGAATCTGCCTCGATGCAAGAGAGATTAATAAAATGATAGTGAACGATAGAACATCACCGGGTGAAATAGAAGAAATCCTTAAGAAGTTTCACGGTATAAAATACATCAGCTCATGGGACACGGTATGTGGCTACTGGCAGGTGGAGCTACATCCGAACAGTAGACAATACTTAGCATTCCTGTTCGATGGGAGGAACTATCAGTTCAAAAGACTGCCATTTGGACTGATAAATTCGGTCGCAGTATTTGTTAAATGTATGGACCAAATACTGGGACAAGATGTACTGAACTTTACCACCGTGTACGTAGATGACCTGCAAATAACATCATCAAATTGGCAAGAGCACTGTGCCAGAGTGGAAACTGTACTAAAAAGGTTATCAGATAATCACGTAACCCTTAAGCTGGACAAGTCAAAGTTTATAGCCTGAAAAATACAATTTCTAGGATTCAATATAGCAGAGGAAGGCATATCTCCTTCGTCAGAAAAAGTTGAGGCGATACAACGATTCTCCACACCAAAAAAAACAAAAAACAACTTCAATCTTTCCTGGGAATCTGCAATTATTATCGTAAATTTCAAGATAATTATTCCAAACTAACAGCAAAATTAAAAAAACTATTATCAGTTAAGGACAAGTGGACTTGGGGGTCCGAACAAGATGAAGTATTTAACCAAATAAAAGAAAAGTTTTTGAACACCGTGATCTTACATCATCCAGACTTCAAAAAGCCATTCTTCATGAACTGTGATGCGAGTGATGTCAGTGTAGGTGCGGTATTATACCAAGAAGATGAGAAGGGACAGCATATGGTTATTAGTTTTGCAAGCAGAATTTTAAATGGATGCGAACGAAATTATCACGTCACGGAGAAAGAACTACTTAGTGTCGTGTTTGCCTGCAACAAATTTAGGACTTACATCCTGGGATACGATATAACAGTGAGAAGTGACCATAGATCCATTTCATTCCTTAAGCAGTGTAAACTCAGCCACGGAAGATTAACTCGGTGGATATTGTTGCTACAGGAATATCACATAAACTGGGAGCACATCCCAGGGAAGAAAAACATAGCTGCGGACATATTGTCCCGTATCAACGTCCAACAACAAACTTTCGAGGGTGAGAAAGAAAAATTAGTTAAGGTGTATAACATTATCAAAAACAGAGTAGATCTAGAAAGAATAACCCAAGAAATAAGAAGATGTCAAACTGTGGATCCAAAAATAATGAGTATCCGGGAGAGAATGTTAAAAGAAGAAGAAACCATTTTACAATATTATAAAATACATAACAACTTGCTATTTATTAAAAACAGTCATGATATCGGAGAATGGAAACTTGTAATACCATCTATAGTGGAGGAACAATTGATACTAGACTACCACATTAGATACGGCCATATGGGGGCTATAAAAGTGATAAAAGCTTTACAGGAACAAGTTTACATCAAAAATATTTATCGAAAAGTAAACAAAATTATTCAAAAATGTGATATTTGCCAAAAGGTAAAATGCAATAATTCAAAAAAGGAAGGTATGATGATACCTATAACATCAAGTCAGAAATTAGAAAGGGTATTCCTTGATATATGTGGTCCGTTTCCTATCAGTGGAGGAAGACACAGATACAAATTTATAATCATCATGTTTGACCACTTCACCAAATATACAAAGTTGTACTCCATTAACCGTGCAACAACAAAGAAAATAATTGAGATTATCTTAACCAAGTTTATACCAGAAGTGGGAAAACCGACGGCCGTTATAACAGATCATGGAACCCAATTTAAGGGAAATCTCTGGAAAAATAAGCTCTGTGAACATAATATTAAAACTTACAAAACATCCGTTTATCACCCCAGCAGCAACCCAGCTGAGAGAGTACTCAGAGAAGTGGGTCGAATACTGAGAACCTACTGCCACGATAAACAAAAAGAATGGCACAATTACGTGAAATCCACTGAAGAATTTATAAACTTAGCTTACCACAACTTTACGGAAGCTACACCATACACAATTATGTTTGAGCGGCCACCGCCTAGAGAGATAACTGATATGATCCAATTCCCCACCAACACCGAATATCAATTCAAGAAAAGAAGATTCTACAACAGAATAGCCGAAAAGGTAAAGAAACAAAAGAATAAATACGCTAAGAACAAGAAAAAGACTATTAAGTACGATGTAGGAGAAAGGGTACTTTTAAAAAACAGAATTACCCAGCTCCATAGAAGGCATCACTAGAAAGTTACTATTATTATACGTGGGACCATACACTATAACAAGAGACAAGGGCAATAACACTTACGAGATCACTCACCCTGTCACCAAGAAAATAAAGGGTGTATACAATCAAGCCTCAATTAAGAAATATTATGACAATCAACAATGACTGTAAAAAACCAACAAAAATACTTTAAATAAAGAAAAAATAACGTGACAAACAAACAAGTTTGCCAATGTCATAAAGAAAAGATCTCTAAAGAATGTCAAAATTCCAAAACATTTGTAAGTACAGCTTACACTAATCATTAGAGAAACCATTATGATGAATAAAAAATTGTAAAAAAAATCAAAAAAGATATGTAAGAAAAGCTTACCCAAACATCTCGATAATATTTTAGAACAATTAAAAATGGAGAGATAAAAGTTACAAGGCATTCATATAAAGTAAGAGCAACCAACTTACTACAATATTTAAATAAAAATTAATAATAGAGGAGTGTAGTCACAAAACATTCCTACAAAATAAGGTTGAATTACCATAATATTTAACCAAAAAATGAGGCATGAAAAGCATAACATACTATAAAGGAATAAGCTACAACAAATTCCTAACTAGTAAGAAGCAATAACTTACTATGATATCTAAAAAATTATGAAAAAAAAAATATCAATCAAAATGATCAGCTTCCACAACTATTTAGAAAGAGGGGAAGTAAAATTACCCAAACCAATGATCACAAAACGAAATAAATAAAATAAACATTCTAAGAGTTATAATGTGAAATGAGATGAAACAAAGAGTAATTAAAAATGAATAAAAATGTGAATTGTATCAATAAAAAACAATGCTTCAATTATTATCAAGTAGTATCTATAAAGAAAGATGAGACAATATATGACTCGAACTGAGCAATAATGAAGTAAAAAGTAAAAGATTCCCAACAAATATTATGATTATGATTATTATTATTATTATTATTTTGAGTCACGAGTTGACTGTATTTAAGAATTATTAATTGAGATTGTCTGTTGAATGAATCCAGCAATCATTTTACTAAGCAGGGATGATGTTCCCCTGATCTCAGTATAAGAGTAGTTTTGATGGAAAATAAGATTTATAGGGAATAAGTTATAATAAAAAATCAATAAGCCAGTTCGCAATATGAGAAAATAACGAAGAAAAGACTAAGAAGAATGGAAATAAAAGATACAGAATTAATCATAAAAAATGAATGAGAAGCAGGAGAATTTGAAAAAAAATGATACGATACAATTCATAAGTTCATCAAACTTAGAATCACGTTTTATAAAATGATCAATTTTGGTGGAAGGGCATTATATAACGTTGCCAAACCCTGATCGTATTTGATAGCAATAAGTATGTAAAAAATGCTAAGAAATAATATATTTTGATAAATAAATAATAACAAGAATGAAAGTAGTAAATATAATTAAGAGTGAAGGAGGAAGGATAGTAAACCAAAGGTGATTATTAAATAAGAAATACAAACTAGACTGACAGACAAATGACATTGACCCAACCTCAGAGATTGGCCAGATATTAACCAAAATAAAGCGAGACAAGATGGAAGTGAAGGAGAAGAAAAATGAATTTAAATAATGGACCAAACCAACGGCAAAGAAAATAAAATGAACCAAGGTGATGAAACACAGACAAATAATGTAGAAGAGGGAAGGGGGTGATGATACCATCCAATATCAAAAAAGGAACGAAACCGGTGATTAACCAATATAAAAAAGAAATGTTAATATTATCTATGTGACAAATATGACCCATAATTAATAAAAACCCATTAAATAAAAATACACTAACCCACGAATTAGTAGTATATGTAAATAAGAAATCTAGAAAGAGACATGAACTCGTTAGATACAAATAAACTTTGTAATGATAGTGAGATAGTGAGAAATATAATGAAAATAATTAAGTGACATAGAGAAATAATAATAGGGTTTACCCACCAATAAGTGTAAAATAAAAAGTGATAACAGTGACAGTGATGTGTGAAAAAGGATATTGTAAGCAATAGTGTAATTAAAAAGATAGTGATAGATAAGTAAACACTCAATGAATCAATGAAGGACCAATGAAAGATTTAAGAGTGGAATTGTAAAAAATTATATAGTTAAGGGTAATTAGAGATAGTGTTTAGGTTAGAAATAGGTGAAGAATACAATATTATTCAGGGGAGAAAGCCCAGGTAAAATAAACTGTTTGTGTTAACATGGGATGTAGAAAAGTATTAGTAAAGACTTAAGTAATTAAAAATATAGTTGGTAAATACCCTATGTTATGAGGGAAATTAAGTTAAATAAATTTACAAGAAGTAATGATGTTTATTACTCAGAATAGTAGCAAAGACGGAAATTATTGTTAAAACCAACAGTTAATAATAACTTGGTAAAGAATTGTTTGTTTCAATTATGAAGAGGATATGGCTGGAGGGAACTTACAGTCCATAGGCCTAAGTGTTATATTTTAAGTATTAAGACATAAAAAATAATCCTGACATATGTTCAGAACAAAAACAAACTCAAGACATAACAACCACTAAACAAATCATTTATAACAACAGAACAAAAACTTTGTAAGGAGATGAAATATAATTAGAATAATTTAAATAGAAATAATCAATGGCTACTAAGGCCTAGGAAATGTATAACTGTCAATGATAAATAATTGCAAACTGTATAAAAACAACCAGGAGATTAAGAAATTCAAGGCAAGTAAATAGCCGAGAATAATTTATAAATCATTTTAAAGAAAAAATATTAGAATAAGAACTTAGTTTAAAAGAGAAATGTAAATACCAAATATTAACAGATTTGTACAAACATTGATATTTCATAAAAACATACATTATGGGATACCAAATTAATCTTTGAAAGGAAATAATAACAGTGGTGATAATATTTAATATGTAGGGAAGAGGACGGAAGAATATAATCAAAAAGAAGATATGCAGTTATTTTGAATAAAAATTCAAAATTTGATAACAATAGACTACTTCAGAATTAACCAATCAGGATTATTTGGTTACTATGACAACAGTCGTTTGGTGTCTAATTACCGTTAGATTTCTTTACTATATATATGAAGCTTTCGTTGAATAGACGCTAGTTTTCGAATGACCAAAATTGTCAATTAAAACACCAAAAATCTCAGAAGAAGTTACTAGCAAGTGAATACCAAGAAGTAAGACGATGACTGGAACCATATTACTGAAGTCGAGGCCGAATTAACGAAATAAGAAAATAAATTCCTACCGATTAAACTGGAAAAGGTGCCTGATGTCCCAAACCAATGCAAATTAAAGAGGATTGCAGTATAACCCATTAATACCAGATCGTATGAACTCGTCCTATCTACTGAAGTGATAAGTACCTATTAAATTACCCAAATTTCTAAATAAACTCACGTTAATTATTTCTCACTAAAGGTCGAAATCTCACTAAACTGAACATAATTACTTTCAAAGATTAAAAAGAATACTAAGTCACTGAAATTTTATAAACTGACAAAGATAACCTGTTGTTAATTATCCATAACTTGTAAACACTTTTACTACACTACACTAAACAAATTATACCTACACAATATATTATTTAAGTTTAACTGATGTAAGGGTGTGTATTTTTATTGTTTTAAACATTTGTAATCCTTTTAACGTAATCTCAAGAACCTGTGAGAAACGAACTCTAATATTTTGTGTATAATTTCCAACAGACGCCAGTTCAAATATCGATTTGTCAAACCCTGTAGTTGTCTCATATAAATAACCGGAGCATTTGTAGTAGAACAATTTGTATTAAATGAATAACTAATCACTAATAAAAAATGTATAAGTATTGAGTGTAACCACGGTGTTATAATTTCATTAGGAGGTGCACAATATTTTATGTACATTTTAGCAGACAAGTAGTGTTGACGACTAACGATTTACACAGCCCACGCAACGAACTACTGATCGCTACAGTCGGCCTAGGCTGGCGGAAATATTTGAATTATTCAAACCGCCTGAGCTGCGCTGGTCATACACCTTTGAATTTTATTTTAATTGTTTTAATAAAACAATTTGGCGCCACCGGGATTTTCACACTTCTAGTGAACAACAGGTAAGAACATCGAGACCTGGTTATTCGTACGTTCGCAACGGACGAAATCTGTAAATTTTACACAGTAAATTTTACAAATTGGCTTCCATCGCGGGGCTTGAACGAGGCGGACGTCTCAGACTCATTACAACATTAATTAAACCAAGTAATTATCCACAATTGTTTCAAACAGAGACTAAATAAGAATAAAAATGCAAAACAATGAATACCGTATGAACTGAAGGACACAACAAATGAATCAGATTGAATACAATATCATTAAACTAAATAGACAGAACCCCAATGTGACAAGAGAGTTAGTCAAAAAACATTATCAAAAGTTATAAAGAGAGTGTAACAAATGTTACCAGTAGTTAGAGAAATGTTCAATACTGCTATGAGAACATCTCACAAATATAATACTAGTAGTTTAATAATTGAAATATAATAAACTAACTAACTGCAATCATAGAACCAGGTGTAAATAACCACCATACTATAACTTAGAGAGCTTTCAAATGACAAAAAGTTAATGAATACATTGAACTAACCATGTACAACAATTGTACACAATTTTAATTACTAACAATATATCCCATGTGTACTAAAATAACTAAATAAGTGACAAAATGGCGAGAGGAGAGCAGAATGTATTTTGAATCATACTATATGTGTATACAAAATAATATTTTTCCAAAACAAAGTATTAACAAATGTATATAGAAATACCTATTAGTGTTATGATGTCAAAAATATGTAGTAGAATAAGGAATAATAGCGATATAAGTAAATGTAAACAATCGGACATAGTTGGTATAGACGCCATTAACAGATTTTGTTTAAACTATAAATATAGCAAGATTATGTACTAACATGAAGGAGAAATGGACTCAAAATGTTTAGTAATAAGTATTAAGGTGTAAATACAACAAAATATAGTGAAAAAGGCTTATTTGTATTAAGAACCACTATATGAGTTTTCAAGAAGATCAAGTGAATTATTAATGAACGGAATTAGTGCTTGTTTGGACTTAAAATAAAGCCGCAAGTGTCCGCGATTTAATGCCACTATCCAAATGACGATATGACAAAAAATAAGAAACTTATAGCCATTATAAGTTTTTCGAACATTTTCGAATGTCCATGTATACGTCAGAGATAATCTCGAACCCATGCTTAGTGACGCTAAAAATTAAAATCAGAGTGTTTGGGGTTGAGAGTATGACCTTTTAAACCAATCAAATAGCTTAATTTGACCAGACGAAAAGAGACGCTTTAGCGAAATGTTTTAATCGTTCAACAACACTCGAGGCGACAGGACTGTGTCAAAGTCAGCAAGAAATATTTTGAAATGTGCGCGTCACCTCCAGTTACACAGACAGACATTAACCTATACAGTACACCCCATTATCGAGTGTCAGTGAATTAAGTGAAGAGTGAATTAACATGACCAGTGTATAATAAGGGTCATGTTCAGTGTAAATAACCAGGGAGTACAATATTTTAATAATTTTAAAGAAAATGCAAAATGGAATAATTCTCGTTGATTAACGAAAGTTATTGTTTGACTGCACTAGTCAAGTTAACGCTTGAGTGCTTTGATAAATAATGATGAACAATTATCAGAATTTTGTAAACGAAGTTATAGCACAATCTAATGGCAATAATTAATTAAAAAAATAATTATTTCATATTTTAAGAATAATTGAGAACGGCGGAATTAAAGTCAAATACCGCTCATTAGTATGTAAATATAGTCGCTTAATTGACTATAACTTTTGAATTGATGAATAATAATTTTCTTGTGCGAATATTTTCATTACTGATGATTACGCATCATATGAATAGTAAATAAAGTGTTTGTAACAATAATATTAAGAATTTTATATATAACATTACTTATTATAAATAACCACTTACTTGTTTCTAGGCAAACTAACCTAGAACCAAAGCGTATATTTTGTCACAAAGAAACAATTCTGTCTTCAAATGATTTTTATGAAATGAAAGCGATAATAAGAGTTTTTTTTTAATTTTTTCTCTTTCCAGTATATAGTAGTAATAACTAATGAATTAACAATAATATTTTAACAGTGCAACGTTCAAAGCACGTGTTGACATCAGCTTCTCTAGACCTCAAAATAGACATACAATAGTACGATATTATCGACTATCGTATCAAGATTAATAATTTTAAATTTTTGTTCTTTTTTATAATAGTAGATAAGTAAACATTGTTATTCAAACCCACATCTTTATATCTTGTATCATGTGTCTTAAAAGAATTCACTAAAATTGGTAATATAATTAACCAGAGTGAACCTAACCTAGTTCACAATATTATCGTACATTGCAACAGTGTTACCAGCCTTGAGCTGCAGAGATCTCAATATTTGTTTAATTTGTTGTTGTTTATAAAGATATCATGTTAATTGTTTTAAAAGAGTTTTGCTGAATTTAACCATTGTCAATAAATCCTCAGTTTATTATCAGTGGATACAGAGTCTTAATTTCTTTAAAATAGAAGCAATAGTTTATTTTTTTTAGAAACAATTGTCTCATAAGGTGGCGGTAATATTTAAATTACTGATATCATATCATTCAACTTACAATTGACTATTTGAATTATTTTATTTTATGTGCATTTTTTCGATATTCAAAAGGAATATCTTTGTATTTCAAGTGTGTTTACAGTAAGAGAAGTCGCCTATCGAGAAGAGTGAAAATATCCACGGATGGTAAGTGGGGAGGTAAATACAGTGAACTAATAGCGAGTCTAATACTCTTTTAACACACAAACTATAAATTCCAATCACCCATTGCTAAATAATCATTCTAAACACATCGTACGTGAGCAACGACAACAACAAGAACAATTCTAAATATACATTCTAACAATAATAACAATTAACAAAATCTATATCTATAATAGTATATTATAGATTGACGCCCATCGCGGGGCTTGATTGATAGAAGAACCAGCACGAGTGAAATCTATTAACGTTGTTATATTACAACATATATTTGTTTTTCTGTGTTTTCTTCTAAACCCTGTTTACTGTATTCTTCCATGAGTTTTTTCATGCCATCTAGTTTTCACCATTGGATAAATTATATTGGTCTAACTGTGTTCATCACCTTCTTTATTGGGACCTGTGATAGGTGCAACACAAGCCATAATTTTTTGTTCATGATTGGTCATGAGTAGACTGACTCATCAGTCTCAAACTTGATGTAGAAGAATGGAATAAAAATATGAATATCAAATATTAAAATCATAGAAACTGAACAATTGGTTCATCAAGTCAAAGGACGAATCTTTTTTACATCTGCTGCAACTATCCAATCAGATTAGAGTCAACCAACTGCTGCTATATCAACCACATCATAGATGTTTTGTATATAGTTTGTAATTTAGAATTTCTTAAATCATTTTTATTATTTCAGAATTGAACTGCTAGAAGAAGAAGTACTTTTTCTACGTTCAAGACTGAACACAGTTGAACAAGAAAAGCAGGATGACCTGCGCGAATTTACAAGCCTATTGGAAGACACAAGACGCAAGTTTTTGGAAACTATTAAAAATCTGAAAACATCAGCATCATGATTGCTATAAGTTTATTCAAAATGTTTAAACTGATCAGAAGTATTTAATCAATACTTTAGACACAAGTTACTTTAGAATCTGTAGCTTTCTTTGTTAAATAAATCAAACTGTGAATCAAACAGTCGCATAAACACTGAAATATACATTAACAGGAACATTGAGGATACGTTCTATAGATGTGAGAGCAATGAAATTAAATATACTTTAATTTATAAATAATTGTAGAAAAGTAAAGTATGTTATTTATTTTTTTAATTAGTATTTGCCATCCGAAGGAAGTCTTTGGACAGCTTAACTATCAGAAATATACGGAAAAGGATTCTGAAAATTTGCCAGATAGCATATCAGCTTAAAAAAATTTCATGCAACTAAAGACAGAATATAGTACAGTAGAGTGTTGATTAACCAGAAGTCAATTATCAGCTATATTTCTTTGAAGGTTAAAAATATTTGATGAATCACAAAATTATAAGAAAACCATGATAACCATTATAAGAATTAGCTAATGATTTCCATAGAAATTTTATAGTACCCAGTAGGTTGAAATGGTATATACAATTTAGAAGAATTTTGGTTGATTTTTCTAAATCATTCTCTCCAGATGATTCCAGACCAGGTCCAGATCATTCTCTATTGCTCACTCCTCCAAGCTCCCCTGTATAAAAATATTAAAAGATTATGAGCCAGGAATTGGAATACTGACATTTTGTCACATGAATGTACAATATAAATTTTCTATTTTTATATTACATGTGGGTTAATTATGAAAATTTTCAAGACATCCCCTTTTTAACACATTTATTCAGTTATCCAGAAACTTTAAATATCCAGAAAACTGTAGATAACACAATTATTTTTGGTTAGTTTAAACAGCATTTATACATAAACTAATATTAATTAGTATTTTTTTTTCATCTACATTGTGTGTTTGTGAAAATGAAAAAGTACACGCGCATAAATGCATGTTTCTTTATAGTTTGCTTTGAGGTTTCCTAAATGCTGTTAAATAGAAAAGAACTTACTAGCATTCTCCCTGAGCTGCAGAACTTGCTTGTTATTATAAATGAAGTACGTTTATTATTAGGTAAATTTTGATATTAAATCATTTTTTGGGCCCAGGGTTCATGGAGCCAATTTCTGAAATTTCTAAAACTGTACGTGGCAGTTTTCTTTAATTGACTACATGGAACTGCTACATAGAATTTACAGTTTTACACAGATATACAAATATGACCCACTTTTTAGCCCAAAATATGTCCCAAAATTTTGTAATTTTCAAAACTTAACACTACAATCAAATTTTAGTTATTTCCTTTAATTTGATACCTCACATAGACTTCTGTGAATTTTTTCATAATTTTGACCCCCTCATATTTTTGTCTACCCCTCAAGTTTAATATGAGATAAACTCCAAATAGACATCAATAAATAGACAGACGGAGAGACAAATGCTTTGGCATCTGGCATCAGTAGAGTTAAAACTGAGAACTCACTTCATTTGTTCAACAATTTTTATTTTAATGAAGAAAGTTGTGTTAGTGGTTGAAATCACAAGCAGAATGATCACTATTGCACACCACTATATAAAAATTATCCCGATTAGCGCTTTCAAGCTTCACAGCTCATCGTCAGATCGGAATTGAAACAAATCACCTGAAAACAAACCCTTCACCCCATCTCACCCCACCCTGCTAACACACAACAAACTATAATTCAATGTCCCTTCCCCACCCCCTGAGCCCTGTCCCTCCATCTGGACAGTTACATATTTTTCTAGCAAATTCCTTGTGTGTGTGTGTGTGTGTGTGTGTGTGTGTGTGTGTGTGTGTGTGTGTGTGTGTGTGTGTGTGTGTGTGTGTGTGTGTGTGTGTGTGTGTGTGTGTGTGTGTGTGTGTGTGTGTGTGTGTGTGTGTGTGTGTGTGTGTGTGTGTGTGTGTGTGTGTGTGTGTGTGTGTGTGTGTGTGTGTGTACATTCCTTTTAAACCTACCCGTCTTTCTCTCCACACACATGGGTCAGTCACACACCCTTATTTTAAAACATCCAATTAGTACTATGTAACTTAATTCTTAATCTTATCTATCTGTCCTCTATCATTTACTTCTTAATTATGTTATAAAATATTTCTTCATTATCAAATTTAATTTTAGTATTAATTAAATTGTCTAACCCTTTTTCTATTTCTTTCAATATTTCTAACTCCTCCCTAAGCTTCCTTTCAACTGTGTTATTTACTACTTTTACAATTTTGTAGTCTTCCAAAGGATTAACAAACTTATGGTTGTCTTCTATGAAATGTCTTGCATATAACGAATTGGTTGTTCTATTACCTTCTCCACGTTTGTGGTCAGACAACCTGCATATGAATTTTCATACTGTTTCACCTAGGTACACTTTGTTGCAGTCTCTACATTTTAATTTATAAATTCTGCTTTTCTGTAATACTGGGATTTTTTTCTATATTTTATTCCTTATCTTATCAAATACCGTTTCACATTTTTTAATAGCTATATCTACTCTGTATTTATTAAAACATTTTATAATTTTTCTAGTATGTGAACCTATGTATGTCAATGATCCTGCATAATTCTTTTGTTCTGGTTTTATTTTAGCTTTTTGTATGTTAACCCTTTTCATAACTTTATCCACTATGTTGGTGTTATAATTATTATTCCTTACAATTCCCTTTATCGTTACAATTTTTATTTATTAAAAAAGTGTATTCATTTAAATTTACCTACCAATATAAAAATTACATGGACCATTGTATGATTTGTTTGTTAAAAAGTTGATCATTTACTGTCTCCATTGTATATTATTACTTAATCATATGGCTTGGATACCAAATAAACTGGTTTAAAATTTATATTGTCTCCTTCAAAGTAAACTCCACTGGCCAATACTTGTCCAATCATCTCAAATGTATTATAGTCCTCTCTACTGTAAACAATTCAGCTCACTTAAGCAATCTTATGTGTTAATTATTTTATTGTCTGTTATAAAACAAAATCTTGTATTTGTTATTTTGTACGTTTTACTATTATAAAACATCCTTTAACTTATTTTTTATTCTTTTAAAGAGTAGAAGTTAAAAGTATCATATGCAGTAAATTTTGTACTAGTATTATAAGTTTCAGTATGGTTAGAAGGTTCAGTTATTTTGGGCAAAATCTTTTGAAGTAGCAATTGGTTCATTACAGTCTCAACACACAATTTCCATAATTTTCCGTCATAAGTCTACTCATTTTTTAATGAAGAGTTTCACCCCAATTATATAAAATGTCTACATAGTGTTTGTTATTGACTGTAGAACTTTACTGTACAACTTCATAGAACATGATACTAATTTAGGTGTATTTAAAAACAACTAGGACTTTGTTTCAACATCATAACCATGACGTCACTTATTTTGATTTGTTGGAACAATCTTGAATCATTTATCATTTCCTCCTTAATTTATTATAATAAAGTATTTTGTTACAAATTCAACAGTTTTTAAACAGATTTTGCTTTTTATGCCAGTTGTGTTATACCAAAAGATCAGAGAAAATTGCTTTTGACAAAGCACGTGAATTTTAACGTTTGTACCATTCACACAGACTGCACACACATACTAGATCCAGCAGAAGCCTTCTGCAAAGTTTAAAATATATTAGATCATTTGCATAGTTTTTTAGGTAAAATTTAATGCAGAATCTATGGTCCTCCATTCTGAAATTGCTGACCATTGATCCCCCAGTGGTAAAAAAATAGCTTAATACACTAATATACACTAAAGTATAACATTACTAATTGGCTGTCACATCTAAACTATGCATCCAAAATGTCTAAAACTGTAAGTTGATGTAGAGAACAGGTGTGCCAACATCACAAAAAACATTAAAATATTCTTCAAGAGGACACTATAAATTCAATTATTGCACAAACATTTTAAAGTCTTACATTTATATCAGGTCCATGCAGTAATTATTTCGCATTAGAAAGGCACTTACAAAAAAATTAATTAATTAAAGATTGGAGAAATGTTTCCATTTAAAGCCAGAAGTATAAACCAAATGAAAGGTAAGAAGATCAAGGAAAAAATGTGTGAATTACATGTATCTAATCCGTGAGGAAAAGAATTGAAATCTTACCAGAAACAGGATTCAAAATCAGCTCACTGTATGGACCATCACTATTGTGACCTATACTGCCACTCCTTCATGTTCTCTTAGTTCACCTAGAATATAAATTTCAAATAGAATTCTCACAAAGGTTTAATGCCAGTAGAACATCAATTACCTGGTAAATTTCATGATGAATAAAAAAATTACCTGGAACTAAATTTTTTACTTCGAAATTTAAGGGGGTTTGGCTGCAAGAAATCTTAGCAATTCTACATTGTTGTCTATATTAAAAAATTCTTTCTAGCCACTCTGTCACCTACCGAATTAAAAATGTGCAATATGGATTTTAGATTATTTGTGGCATTAATGTGTAACATTACTTTTCAGTTTTTATTGTAAGTGGATTATGTTTCTAAAATTCTCTCCCTGTTTAAGGCAACTGTTCGGTTAGGTAGATAATCTGCTTATCAGGAAAAGTGATGGCACTGATTGTTCCAGATAATCAATGCTTTACTATAAGATGTGAAACTTTGTTGAAGAGATGTTTGTGATATATTTATGTTTCTGATATATTTACACAATAAACATGCTCCTAATAAATGCTTTGCCAGTTTGTTTCCCACTTACTTCAAATTTCTATAGATATGTATAGATAAAAAGACAGTACTTCCAAAATCTTGTAAAAAAAATATTTAGTGTATTTTGTAAACCATTTTAACATAGGAATGTTAACATTAAGTTTTACAAAAATTTATTTTTAGAGAGACAATTGTTGTTTGATTGAAACACTTAGGTTCAGTAGAAAAAAAAAACAAAGAGAAACAAGAATACCATATTTTCATGTAAACAATGTACCTTTGTGTAACATATACACATTATTTTAGGACTAATAAATATTTTTACTTTGCATCTACATATGCAGTTTGGAAAACAAGTTACTGAAAGCAGGGATGAAAATAAAGCTGAAGACATCAAGTAAACAAGCATGGAAGAATTAAAATTTTGGACAAAATAAGTTTTCAAAAAAAGCTGCAATAAACATGACCTTCAGCCCTTACAGAAGACTCTGAAGAAGCATAGCAAATAATTGGATAGCAGAAGGTGTGAACAATGCACTAGACAGCAACAGCTATGATAAAGGGAGTACTGGATGAAGAATGGCACTACAAACTAACAGATAGCGGAGGAAACTAATAACATCAACATGCATAATTGAAGAAAAGAAAGAATAGGAAGAAACAAAAAGGGAACTAAATAGAAAGATCAAAAGGCCATATAGAAAAGACAGAAACTATAACATCACTACAATTTGCGAGGAGGCAGAACAACACGCACACAGTGGTAGAATTCTTGAAGTCTATGACAAAGTGAAATATCTTGGTAGAGAATTCACACACACGCGCGTGCGTGCGCGCACACATGGGTAATAAAAATGATCAGAATGAAATAATGTGACAGATATAGGAACTGCTAAAGCTTAGCAGAAGATACTGTATGGAATTGTACAAAGACTAGTAGGGACTCAAACATACGGTACTCAACAGCTGAAATTACTCTTCAAGTGAATTGGAGCCTCCTATGCTAAGATCAGAAGTTGAGAAAGCCATTACAACATTCCAAAATTATAAATCTCCAGGGCCAGGCAATGAAGGTAATTCAATAGATTGGTGTTTACACCATTCCCAGAATCTGCTCAACAGTGTGAGATTCTGGAAAAGAGCCAAGAAAATGGCATGAATCAATAAGTGTTTCACTTTTTAAAAAGGATTCACCAGCTGACTGCAGCAACTACACAAATATGAATATACCCATGGAGTCCAAATAGAGGATTTACCCAATAAGGAAACACCAACTGCTTAGAGTTTTCAAAGAACAGAACAACTGGTATGGAGCCGGTATGAACATTAAAATAAGGAAATTTGTAAACTTTTGTTTTATGTTGTTAAGCTTCTGAGAATGATCCCAGATTCCAGGGATAGAAATGTCAATGAACAAAAATGTCATGATGGAAGCAGTCCAAATAGAGGATTTACCCAAAACGTAGCCCTAGTATTTAACAAACTTTTTTTAACAATATGTTTTACAGACATTCAACAATGGATCATTCTGAGTGTCTGACTCAACTGTGTCAAGTGTCTGACTCTACTCTTATTTGTGCTGTACCCTCCACTCCAGTTGTTACAAACAATTCCATAGATTTTCAGCATACTTTTCCCTGCCAAGGCAGCCCATGAATTTAAAATGTAGATAAAAAAATAATGACATATCAACAGTGCATATAACATTAACTATACTAATTGACTTTAAGGCCGGCTGTACACTGGAGCAACATTTTGATTCGCAACATAACCGTTTTGGCACATTGTGTCATAAAGTGTCACAGATGACTCTATAGCCATTAGGATCTATAAAGTGCCACACAGTGGCTTTATAATGCCACACACTGCGACTTGACTAGTACTGCATCTTGGGCCAGTCGCTTCAGTGTACAGCCAACCCAAGATGTAGTACTAGTCAAGTTGCAGATTTGCTATTGTTGATAAACTATTTTGGATGATTGGATGTAATCATTTTGGAAGAATGTTGGACATTCAGAAGTTGTTTTGACAGATCACAAAAATATAATAAACTTGATAGAAAAAGTTATATGCAAATATTTTAAGAACAATAACTGCCACTTATTCCACCTCTGTCTTATATTCTAAACTTATTCCTCCCTGCCGCTAGTTTAATAGGGGATGTTGTTCATCAGACTTCAAAAATTAAGTTTGTAGATCATTTAGATGCTCAGCCTATTTCTTACTTTAGTTTTCACTTGTTTTACAGCAGACAATAGCTACTCAGCACTGACAGATAAATGCGGTAAACACAAATGTAACATCATCAGGGTTTTTATTTTATTGTTTTTGTTTCTGATGCCAAAACATAGTCAGAATTCAAACTAAAACACACACACACTGCTATACTCTATACAAACCCATTCTGTACACTTGCACATCAACAACAGCTTAACCACCATAGTAGTCAGTTAAGGTTATTTTACCTGTCTGCTAATAGTATTTTTAGTTTCTCTTTAACAATCATGAAATTTGATTCTGTCAGTTTGAAACTGTAAAAAGTAGCAATAATAACTTACAGTGTCTATTAACTTAATAAACATCTTTTTAAACGCGTATTGTACCATTGAGTGTGACTAGTCATCCTAATCAGGGCCGGCCTTAAGCCGATTGCTCCCAATCGGGCCCCGCGCCTAAGGGGGCCCCGCGCTAGAGTGTAATCTACTTTTGGCTTGTCAAATACATATAACAAATACATTACATAAGATTATCCATAAATGGAGAAAATAAAAAAATTCATATATGTTGTAATATGAAAAAGCTTCTCTACTCTTTTTTCTTTTATTATTGTTAAATATTTTCCTTAAAGCCCTACGTTTGTGTGTCAATTCTATAATATGACGGGATTCGTCTTGTTTAAGTAATGTTTGTTTGGATAAGTTTTGTTTCTTCAAAAATAAATTATTATAAATTATTTTTCAGGTGTTAAGCACCAAATTGTTTTAAAATAAACAATTAAAAAAAATTATTAAATAGTATTTTTCTTCCTTTCCTTGTTTATTTGAACTTACCTTGTTAGTTTATTCAAATTCAAGTCGTGCCAAAAAATAGGGCTTGCCAACCTTTCTTCTCTGGTTAAAGAAAAAACTAACTTTCGTTATATAATAAAATTGTTAATTATTAAAAAGAATAATTATCCATACAAATTATATTAATTAATACTCTTTTATTTGATTTAAATTCCTTCTATTTTCCTTTATTCAAATTAAATAACCTTTATTATAAATACATTTTTGTCCAGGCTAATAATATTTTTTGCTCAGCGGTTGGTGTGACTTCTTAAATCAGGTTTTGACATTAAATTAGGTTATTATTTTTAATGTTGTGGATTCTTTTAGACTACAAACAATTAACGAAAATATCACTTATGAAGTACAAAACCTCACAAATATAAATCAGTTATAATATCATACAACAGTAAATAATATATAGTGTTTTAAATGGTTAATAAGTTAACAGTGTTAGTTTCTAGGTTAGTTAGGTTTCACAAAATGAATTTCCACTAATAATTCTCAATCTATATCTATAAAAATGAATGTTTCTTT
Source organism: Magicicada septendecula (assembly GCA_034769895.1). NCBI lineage: Eukaryota > Metazoa > Arthropoda > Insecta > Hemiptera > Cicadidae > Magicicada > Magicicada septendecula. The sequence goes on along the minus strand of CM068370.1, from coordinate 339,664,786 downwards.
GTTTGTCCCGTATGCGTTCCTATACCATTCATCCGATTGCGATGAAACTTCGGTGAGTTGTTGTGCGCCCGCCCGCGAAGGTTTCTGAATTAGTGGTGTTTTTTCGATGGGGTCCTTTGGAGGGTTCTTTGGGGTCTTCCACATCTCCTCCTAAACTACTGGACCGATTTCAACCAAACTTTGCACAAATATTTTACGCAAAGGGAGAACCAACATAGGATAGGTGTTTTTTCGATGGGGTCCTTTTGGGGGTTCTTTGGGGTCTTCCATGTCTTCTCCTAAACCACTGGACCGATTTCAACCAAACTTGGCACAAATATTTTTTTTATGCAACAGGAGAACCAACATAGGATAGGTGTTTTTTTCGACGGGGTCCTTTGGGGTCTTCCACATCTCCTCCTAAACCACTGGACCGATTTCAACCAAACTTGGCACAAATATTTTACGCAACGGGAGAACCAACATAGGATATGTGTTTTTTCGATATGATCCTTCGGGGGGTCCTTTGGGGTCTTCCACATCTCCTCCTAAACCATTGGACCGATTTCAACCAAACTTGGCACAAATATTTTACACAACGGGAGAACCAACATAGGACAGGTGTTTTTTTTCGGTACAATCCTCTGGGGGGTCCTTTGGGGTCTCAAAAACTATTAGATCTGGTTACTATGGCAACCCAATAGAATAGATTCTGTTCTAAATATATTATCGCACTAAATTGAAGACCACGTGAATGAAGTCGTGGGCAACAGCTATTTATTTTTAAGAAACCTACTTTAATTGAACTTTATTAATTAAACTAACATTTTCATTACGTACAACGTGAAACTCCGTAGCAAAGCACGGGTATTCTGCTAGTTACAAATAAATAAGAGTTTGTAAATGAAATATTTATAAAATATAAGTGTCTTAGTGCAGTGATAGTGTATTCAATCTTGTTTGAGTATGTAGAAAGTATAATAGTGAATTGTACTGTAGGTAACTGTTATTTAATCGTTTTCTAATTTATGTTATTTAATCATTTTCTAATTTAATACCTATCCACAATACTTTCCTTTTAAATTGGTTTTATACACTTTTTAATCACTTTAAATGTTTCTTCTCTGTTAAACTGCTTTCATATAATCTTCTATCTTCAATTATTCTTCATTATTTC